>VMDO01007890.1:0-88044 GCA_007922755.1 Pedetes capensis
AGTCAGTCAACCTTTATTGAGCACACATTGAGTATCCTGCACTATATTAGATGCTGTAGGCAGGCAGAAAAAACATAATATATGAGGTTCCTAACCCAGGGTAATTTTGATACAGAAAAATAAATATAAAAGACAAAAGAGCCCTTGAACTGAAATATATAAATGTAAAAATTAATATAGCATATTCCTGTATATGTACCGAAGTTTACCATTTATCACTCATATCATTCATTTAACAAATATTTATCAAGCAAATTAAATGTGTGGCACTAGATCAGTGCTATGATAAGCTTTAAGTGTAGCACATGCTGCCTATAGATGGCTCATATTGTAGAAATAGTTGTGACAAATAGACAAGTAGTTATACTTATTTGCTAAGTAACTGGTACAGAATTCAGATTGGTATAATTAAGAAAAGCAGCTAGGGATGTAGCTCAGTGGTAGAGCATCTGTCTAGCATGTGCAAGGCTCTGGGTTCAATCCCCAACACTGCTAGAAAGAAAGAAAGAAAGAAAGAAAGAAAGAAAGAAAGAGAGAAAAGAAAAGAAAAGCATTATTAGAAAAGATATCTGTATTTCATCTTGGGCTGGGATTCAGCTCAGTTGGTAGAGCGCTGCACTGCAGTCTCTGAGGTCCTGAGTTCAATTACCAGCACCGCAAAAATGGGAGAAGGACCTGGCAATCCACTCCCAAGGTATTCCCAAAAAACAGTCTGCCATTGAAAACCCTATGAGGGTCGCTATGAATTGGATACTGACTCAACGGCACCTAACAACAATAACATTTTATCTTAGATGAGAAAGATGTAATTGGAGAATGTGTACAGAAGGATTTCCAGGCAAAAGAAAAGCTCATTAGTAGCAGACAAAAGCATAGGCCATCTATATTATTTAATGCTATTTAACACATTTCACCAAAACTTATTTGCCAGAACTATCATGTCATAAGATGTCGATGGGTGAGGAATTTGGGTTGGCTTGGATGGGTGGTCCTGGCTCAGATTTTCTAATGAGGTTATGGTCACATGTTGACCAGGGCTGCACTCTTCTGAAGTTTTGACTGGGGCTGGAGGATTTGCTTCTAAGGTGGCCAACTCAGGTGACTGGTAAGTTGGTGGTAGCTATGTCTAGTGTTTTGATTTATCTTTAAGTGGTTTTCCATGGGCAATTTTGATGCCCTCATGGTATATGGTTGGCTGGTAAACAAATCAAGAGACCACAGTTCAGCGATGACACTTTTCATTACCTTAGAATTTACTTCTATTGTACTTGATTGATCACACAGGCTGGCACTGAATTTATGTGCCAGAGGGCATTATTAAAGGATAAAGACCAAGAGGTAAGAATTTTTAGTCATTTTGGAGACTGTATATCATCCAAAATGAGAATGACTTAAAAATAATATATAATATAGTAGTTTGGGTAACATTTGCAGACCTCTATTGTGAATTTACTAGGATGTAAAAACTTTGATGATAAAATGGTGTCTTTTAGCTAGGCACCATGACATACACCTGTAATCCCAGCTACTCAAGAGGCTGAGGCAGGAGGATCATAGATTCAAAGGCAGAGACGGCTTGTATAATTTAGTGAAACCCTAACTCCAAATAAAATAAAATAAAAGCCTGGGGGTGTGGCGCAGTGGTGGAGCAATTGTCTAGAATCCCTGGGCTCAACCCCCAGTACTGAGAAAAAAAGAGATCTTTTATCTTTTATTTTCCTCAGTACCTAGAACACTTATAAATAAAACACACTTTATACATATTTATTGGAGGAGTGAATTAAAAGAATAGATAGGAATGGATATGATCTGAGGGAAATTAAGAATACAAAACCATGGAGAAAAGTCTTCATTTAAGAAAACGTGGGAGGTTACATAAACGAGTCAGTGTGTGCACAGAAGCCAGAAAAGAAGGTACAACAAATAATAACTGCAGGTGTCACCCAGCGTTAGTCAAGACTTTGACTGGCAGCTATGATTATTCTAGGTACTCAAAGTCTACTCTTTGGTGTAGATGGGGTTGAGGTATGGGTGAAAATAGTCCTCAAAACAACCAGAGAGTTCATGAATCTCTGAATCACATCTCTAAATTAGCCATCACCCTCGCTGACCTCTAAATATCATCAAAGGGGTCACTGCACCAAGACATTTACTATGACAGACTGCCATGTCTCACCTTAGAATGTCTTTGATGGCAATGACAGAGCATTAGAGACAATTATTTGTTGTATTCTTTGGTTTTTGTTTTACTTTGTTTCGCTTTTGTTGTTTCACCTTGAAGAAAGAGTGCATTACAGATTTCACAGTTTGATGGTGTTTATTCTTAAAAGTTACAACAGATCTTGGCCAGGCCAGTTGTACTGGATTCTCAAGTAGACCCTGTGAAGGAAAGGAGGAACTAGGAGATAATATATAAGTGAGGCAACAAGAAGTTCTGAACATGGAACCTGACAAGAGGTGGTTAGCCCCTGCCTCTGCATCCACCCCATCCCCTTTCATGAAAAGCATGGAAGAGAGTGAGCACACCTCTTATGAACTGGTGGACTCATCGCTCTGCCCAGCTGCCAGGACTTCTAATTTGGGAAGTGCATCTCAAAGAACAGAGGGTCCCTGGCAGCCAAGATAACTTGTATTATTGCATAGCCTTCATCTTGCCCAGCCTGTTTGCAGCTTCCATGCACAAGCAATGAGAAAGTAGCCTTTGTGGGATCTAAATCAGTATTCATTCAGTCCTTTAACTTGGACAAGACTTTGTGGTCTACCCTCATTCCATTCCTGAGCACAGACCTAACTAAATTAAACCCATTTATGTACAGACATAGAGTAATGGTACAGGAAATACAGACTATCCCTACATTTCCATAAGAGAACTCTTGGATTCACGTATCATTAATTTTTTTCCCCTCTTCGTTTCTTTGAAGGCAGTGTTGCAGTTGTTCCTAATAATGCCATTACCAAGAGAGATGAAATATTTTCCTTCTACGCATGATTGGCTACCAGAAAACTGGCCTGGGTGGCAAGGTAAGATAAAATCCTGCTTCCCACTGACATGCTGTCCTCAAGAACTCACCTCCTATCATGGACACAACCGACCTGAGTAGGGACAAGGGCAGAGAAACACAGAAGGCAGCCCCCATGCAACCATTGAAACTGGCTCTGTGTTTTCCTTCATTGCTAATGATATTGCTGAAATCTTTTCAAATAAAATGGAATTTGGTTTTAACATCATCATCATGTTTTAAAGGAAAACAGTCCAAAAGCAGTGCCAGTGTATACACTACACAGAGTGCATGCCACATCGGGGAACAGGGTCAGCAACGATTCCCTCTGAAATGGAAATGAGGAGACGAAGCCTGTCTTCATGAACGCCTTCACCCCTCACCCACGCACCCTTGCTCAACTTTTCCCTGCAACCCACTCTGCACTGGAAATAGATCGATAGACTGCTTGTCAGACTTATGCAAGGCTTGCAGGCGCTCCAAACTCTCTCAGACTGATGTTCACAGTGGGAGTTTACCCAAGGTGTTAAGAGTTGAGGTCTCACAGGGTTTCTTAGTACACAAAGTATACATACGTTGAGATGTGAAAGAAACAAAGCAGATTTGGAGCTGTACCGGTCTGTGGGTTTTCCATTTCCTGTGTAGCTGTCAGCTGCACTCCCCTAGAGGCTCCCAAAAATGAGTTCAGCTTTGTTTTCCCCATCGGTGGAGCCAGTTTTGTCCTAGCAGAATATTGGGAAGGAACATGATTCCGCATCACATGGGTGCTGTTCTTGGTCCCTCTCTGACTTTGGTGACCTGGCTTACAGTGACTGCTGTCCTACCTCTGACTCTGCACCTAAGTCTCAGGCCCAAGTCCCTGTCCTGGGTCTCCTAGAGTTTCCTGCCTGGCTGTGGGCAAGGTGGTCTCTTCCAGGATTTGCCTGACGACCTGACTTGGCCCTTTGAACTCTGGCATTGCTTATCCTCATTTCTGAACTCCAGTAGCAAATCCACATCATCTAGGGAGAGTATTTGTTTTGTTTGCTTTGTTATTATGGTAAAATATACATGACATAAAATTTACCATTTTGAATATTTTCACTTTTATAATTCAGTGGCATTAAGTATATTCACATTGTAATATAGCCATCACCACTATCGACTGGGCTGAGGTTTAGCTCATTGGTGGAATGCTGCTCTGCACTCTCTGAGGACCGGCGTTCAATCCCTACCACCACAAAAATGTGAGAAGGATATGGCAATGCACTCCCAAAGCAATCCTAAAACAATCAGCCATGGAAAAGCCTATAAGGGTCACTATAAGTCAGACCTGACTCGATGGCACCTAACAACACTATCTACCATCAGATTGTTTTTTATCTTTTCTACTTAAAATTTTGTGGATATTCAGCAAAAACCTCCTTTTCCCCATTCCCTGTCACTTGGAAACCTCCCTTCTCCTTTCTGTCCCTCTGATCAGACTACCCTTGCTATCTCATAAAAGTGAAATCATATAATAGTTGTCTTTTTGCATTAGTGTTATTTCACTTGACATCCTTTCAAGATTTCCCATGATGTAGCACATATCAGAACTTCATTCTCTGTTATTGCTGAATAACATTCCATTATATGTATTCACCCTATTTTGTTTAACCTTTCACCACTGATGGATATGTGAATTATCTCTACCTTTTGGCTATTATGCATAATACTGCTCTGAACACTGGCGTAAGATACCTGCTTGATCCCCTGCTTTCAGTACTTTTGTGTCTATAACTAGAAGTCGTTTTGCTGGATCATATGCTAATTCTTTAATTTTTTTGATTGATTTGGTTTTTTATAGAGTCTCACTATGTACCCCAAGCTGGCCTCAAACATACTATATAGCTCAGGTTGACCTTGAATTTATAATCTTCCTTCCTTAGCCTCCCAAGTGCTGGGATTATACGTGTGTGCCACCACTCCCACCTTATGTTTCATTTTTTGAGGAACTAACATACTGTTTGAAGAGTAGCTGTATCACTTTACATTCTAGCAATGCACTCTACCAATTTCTCCACATTTTTGTCAACACTTGCTATTTTCTGTTTCTGTGTGTTTTTGATTTTATAATAACTATCCTAATGGAACAGGCTGGGATTTAGCTCAGTTGGTAGAGCGCTGCGCTGCAGTCTCTGAGGTCCCGAGTTCAATTCCCAGCACCGCAAAAATGGGAGAAGGGCCTGGCAATACACTCCCAAGGCATTCCCAAAAAACAGTCAGCCATTGAAAACCCTATGAGGGTCGCTATGAGTCAGATACCAACTCGACGGCACCTAACAACAATAACAATCCTAATGGAAGTAAAGTGGTGTCTAGGGAGATTAAAAATGACCAATGCTCATGGTTCAGCCCCACAGATGAAGCCTTGTCAACAATATTTTTTTCAACTTCCTCAGGTAATATTGGCCTGCAGCCGTAGCCCTGTGGCATCCGATCCCATCAGATCTTGGAAGCTAAGCAGGGTCAGGCCTGGTTAGTACCTGGATGGGAGACCACCTGGGAACACCAGAAGCTGTAGGCTTGGGAGAAGAACCTGGCAACCCCCTCCCAAAAATCAATCTGCTATTGAAAACCCTATGAACAGCAGAGAAGCACTGACAATAGTGTTTCCCCTGTTGTACAGAGGGTCGCTATGAGTTGGATACCGACTCGACGGCACCTAACAACAACAACAACAGGTAATATTAATGTACAGCCAGGGTTGATAACATTTACTGTATTCTTAGCTTATCCTATTTGACTTCTATTCCAGGTTCTCAGCCTGCTTTCTTAGTCTCTCAGGAAGATACAGAAGCCTAGAGAGGAACTTACCAACTTCATACAGCCATAACTAACAAGGTCAGTCTGCTCCAAGCCCTGTGTTCTATCTGCTGTACCCCACAATGCTGTGCCCCAAAGGCTGATTTTATAGGTTTTCCCACTTAGGCTGCCAGCACAAAGCACATAAATCTCTTGGATCTGAATTGAGGGGAGGAGTATATAAGTTTTCCAGGGGTAACATAGCATATTATGACAAATGAGTGGCTTACACGAGCAGAGATCTAGTCTCTGGGAGCTAGAGAAGACAGAAATCTAAAGTCAAATCTTTGGCAGGACTACTACTTTCTAGACCAGAGGCTCTGAGAGAAAATCCCATCCTTGCCTCTCTTCTAGTACTGGGGGCTCTTGGCAATCCTTGCTGTTCATTGGCTTCTATACATCCCTCCAATCTCTGCCTCTATCTTCACATGGCCTTTTTGAGTCTTTGTGTCTTTTTTCCTTCTGTCTCATAAAGATACTGGTCATTTGTTGAGGGCATACCCTAAATCCAGGATGATCTCATCTACAGATCATTAATTTTATTATATTTGCAATGATCTTTTATCCAAATAGGGTCACATTCATAGGTATTGGGAGTTAGGGCTTGGACATGTGTTTGTGGGAGCCACAGTTCAACTTTCCATGGGGAATTTTCTATTAGTCTTCCAAATTCCAACATATTCCCAAACTTAATCTGTTAGAATCAAGGCTAGATTTGGAATTGCACTGGAATCAAAATGAAAGGTGATTTGCATGCCCAATGTTCATTGTAGTGCTATGCGCAATAGCCAAAATTTGGAAACAACCCAAGTGTCTATTGACAAATGAATGGGTAAAGACCATAAGGTATATGCATATAATGGAATATTATTTGGCCTTGAAAAAGAATGACGTACAATCATTTGCTACAAAATGAAAAGATCTGAAAAAGTTATGCTAAGTGAAATAAGTCATTCACAGAAAGGGAAATACTGTGGTGATAATGTCAAAACCAAATTCCATCCTTTTATTTGAAAAGATTTCAGAAATCTCTTTAGCAATGAAGGAAAATAGCCAGTTTTAACTGTTGCATGGATTTATCATGAGGGCTACAGTGTTCTCTTTGCCCCTGCCCTTGTCCTTGCCCTTGCCTCAAACAGTCAAATGTACACAATAGAAAGGTGATTTCCAGAGGATAAGGGGAGAGTCATGTAGGGAATTGTTCAATGGGTATAAAGTTAAAATTACACATAGTGAATAAGTTCCAGAGATCTACTGAACAACTTTGTTCATACAGTTAACAGTAAAATATTTTACTCATAAGAATTTATTGAGACAGTGTGTCTCATAGTAAGTGTTCCCATGACAGAAGACTTTAGGGGGTGAGGAATGATTGGTATTTTTATCTCCTTGATTGTGGTGATGATAGCATGAGTATATACATGTGTTCACACTCACCAAATTGTATACATTACTATGTGCAATTTTTCAGATGCCAATTATACCTCAATAAAGTAGGAGGAAAAGGAAGATAGCCAATGTGGCCACATACATCTCTGCCTTAGGCCAATAAGACTGCTTGACATTTTAGTCCCTTTGTAATGGGCTCTGGGGCAAAGTCCAGTTCATAAGAAGTTTGAGACTGCCTTGGAACCAATGAGGTGATGATGAGATCCTAATTTAAAATGCCACGAAAATACCCAGACTAAAGTTTACACCCTGCTCTTTCCCATGCAAGAGGATGTGCCAGAGCACGGCGTGTTTTGAGGCTGTTGTAGGAAGTGCCTGGAGCAAAAAGTTCCACTAAGGAGAAGGAACTCTGCTAAGGCATGCATGTCCTCTCAGGTGGAACTTCAAGTTGATCATGCTTCCTTCCTGTCTTTTTTCTCTGTCTCCTTGCTCCACAGTGCACTTGGTGCACCTGGTGATTTCAGTCCTTCTTGGAGAGAGGTGGGGGGGCAGAGCATGGAAAGGCCTTAGCAGCCTGTCCCACAGTGAGGACCCTGGCTGGGAGGTATTTACCTCATCACCTCACTTGACTGTCCTGTTTGGGAGGGCAGGAAGGGCTATCCCTAACAGGCCATCTGTCTAGACCTTTTATAATCTGGGGCAGTTTGAGGGAGAGGGATGTTGCATTTTGTCTTATAAAACCTTCCACTGTGGGCCAGAACCAGGGCAGCCCCACTTTTCCAACTGTGCAGCATCTGGGTTGTTGGGTATAAATTCTGAGCTGAATTATTTTTGCTTTAGCAGCGCTTGATAAGGTGTCTAAAATGAGAGTGTGTTGTTTCTCAGCTTTGCAGAGAATGGCGCACATAGTTCTCACTCTCATTTTCTTTTAATATTTGGAATGATTTTATTACAAACTGCAACTCCTTTATGAGTGAGTACATCTGAGAAAGCAGAAAGTCTCCCAGTGGACTCAGTTATTCGTAAAACTGTCAGAAAATCTAGAGGCACAGGTTTTAAGAAGTGAGAGAGGCAATCCATCAACTCTCCACATGCATTCCCATCTGCTGGGTAAATCAAATGTTTTCACCTACTGAAACCTCAACACATTTTGATTATATAAGTTTAATATGTGTTTAATGCTAACTTGCAATCACTTACCCACTATGGTGAAAATCTAGTCCTACATTTTTTTCTCATTACAATTTGTTCTTTAGCATATTTACTGATGATGCAATTTGTGGATCACTATTTTAATGTAAGTTTATAGTTTTTATACAAAGCTTCTAAAATGATCATTTTTATATTTTAATTTTCCATCTTGGGGTGTTGGTTAAATAGATGGAAGAGTTCCAAGTTCAGGGCCAAGGTGCCTTCAAGGGCTTAGGGGATACCTAGTTAATAGTAAGTACCCCATGAATGCTTATGGAAATGTATGCACATGAAGTACATCAGTATCTGTATACGTCACAGAAGCCTAATCCCCCCAACATTTCATTTTATCTATTTTTAAATAGGTATAATACATCTTCTATTATAAGCCCTTACTAATCTCAGTTGTTATTGTTAGGTGCTGTTGAGTTGGTTCCGGCTCATAGTGACCTTTATAGGGTTTTCAACGGCAGATTATTTCAGGATTATTTCAGGAGTCTGTTGCCACGTCCTTCGCCTGTTTTTGTGGTGCTGGGGATCAAACCCAGGTGCTCAGAGAGTACAGAGCAGCACTGTACCAACTAAGCTAAACCCCAGCAGCCACAATCTCAGTAGGATACAACAACATACATGAAAAAAATATGAATATAAAAGTTATCAGTGTACAAATGGCCAATAGATACATGTAAAGATGTTCTACCTTATTAAGAATTAAAAAATGCAAATTAAAACTATAAGATAATTTTGTTGGTCAGTTTGGCACAAATGTGAAAGTCTGCTAGGATTTTGGCCTTCTGAGTTAATGAGGGCAATATCATAATTTATTGATGGGAATTGAAGTTGGTGCATGAATTCAAGAAGGGAAATGTTCATCTCACTTAATGGAACCATTTCCACATGGGGAATATAGCCTATAAAAATGGTAGCCCCAAAGTTTGTAAGTACATCCAAGCAAATGATTTTTTTTTCAGCATTTGGGGGTTGAACCCAGGGCCTCACACATACTTTGCATGTGCTCTACCACTGGCCTGCAGCCCCAGCCCATTTCTTATTTTTTATTTTTGAGTCAAGGTCTTGCTGAGTTGCATAGGCTGCCTCTGGCCTCTGACTTGCAGTCCTTCTGTCTTTGCCTCCCAAATCACTAGGATTACAGGGAGCATAATTGAAGCAATTAAAAATAATTTCAATGCCCATTTAGTAAAGGCATGAGTAAAACACTATCATTCTTACAGTAGAATATGTATGATGTAAAAAATGGGCAAAGTAGGTCTGCCTGGCCTGGAAAGCCAGCCAGGGAATATTTTTAAGTGAGAAAATTGGTAGCAGAACCAATATATACTTCAAACAATCCTGTTTCATTAGAAAGAAATATGAATTCATTTGTGTGAATGTGTGTGTGTGTGTGTGTCTTTGTGTTTGTGTGTAGATATAAAGAAGAATAATATAGATAGTAAAGTCTCAAAGTGTTAATAGAATTTACTTTATGGGCAGGGTAGATATCCAATTTTTATTTCATACCATTTTATTTTGTGTGATGGAACTGTACCTGATTTTTACTTTTTCATTTTAGGAATTTTAAAAATTACATTATGAAAGAAAAATGTATATGAATTATTAGAGTTAAAAATGGTAGAAGATTGGAGTAGTACAACTTTAAATTTGGAGGTTTTTAGAAATGCTGTATTTCTCCTTTTCAACTTCAGTGTTGGAGAAATAAATGATTCAAAGCACATGGCTAAACTTATCACAGTGATTACTAGAAGATCACGTTATCTTACATTTTAAAAATAAATTTCTAAGTCTTTATTCTTTTTTTTTTTTTTTTTTTTTTTTTTTTTTTTTTTTTTTTTTTTTTTTTTTTGGTACTGTGGGTTACGCCTGCAGCTGTGGCCCTGTGGCATCCGATCCCGTCAGATCTCAGAAGCTAAGCAGGGTCAGGCCTGGTTAGTACCTGGATGGGAGACCGCCTGGGAACACCTGAAGCTGTAGGCTTGAGAGAAGGACCTGGCAACCCCCTCCCAAAAATCAATCTGCCATTGAAAACCCAATGAACAGCAGAGAAGCACTGACAATAGTGTTTCCCCTGTTGTACAGAGGGTCGCTATGAGTTGGATACCGACTTGACGGCACCTAACAACAACAACAACTGTGGGTTGAACCCAGGGCCTCGAGCTTGCATGCTTTATAAGTGCTGGACCACTGAGCTGTGTCCCCCAGCCCATTTTTTCACTTTTTGAGACAGGGTCTCGCTAAGTTACACTGACAGCATCTGGTCATGAATTTGGGATTCTCCTGCCTCTGCCTCCCGAACCACTGGGATTACAGGCATGGGCCACCGCGCCCTGCTTCAAAGTCTTTATTCTTTAAATCATCTTTAGACACATTAAACAGGTATAGGAATCTAGGAGTTATAAAGTCATTTTTTAAAAAAGAAAAATGGATATTTTAGGGAGAGCTGAATTGTTCTTGAAGATCATTGGAGAAGATTAGGGCTGGAATGGAAGGGCTGATAAATGACAATTTAAGGATATATTCACTTATTCACCCATTTAGTCAGCAATTTCTTTTTAAATTCAGCATCTACTGTGCCTAGTAAAGTTCTAGTCACTGGAGCTCAAGGATGACCAAATCAAGTCTAGTTGTTAAGTATGAGTGCTCTGGGGGAATCCTGACCCACTTGCTCACCACTTCCTGCTGAGTAACCCCTGTTCTGAGCCAGGGTGTGCTGTGGAGCACAGGTCAGCAGGACCTTGGCTCCTGTGAAGCTGGTGGGAACAGGCATGATAAGGTTGATGAGAAAATAAATATATGATATTTTAGGTAAAGATAAGAGTTTTGGATAAAATGAGGGAGGACCAATGACATGAGAAACCAGGGTCAGTTGAATTTATGTGACTACTTTAAGCAAGGAGGTCAGAGAAGGATTTTTCATGATAGGACATTTGTCGGAGATCTGTATGTTGAGAAGGAGTTAGCCCAAAGAGTAGAGATAGCACTCTAGGCAGAAGGAAAAAGATAAATACCTTGAAATTATAGTCAGACAGTATGGATTGAATTGTGCCCCAAATTTATATGTTGAAACCCTAACCTTCATGTGACTATATTTTAGAGATAGGATGAACAAAGAGGTAATAAAGGTTAAATGAGATCACAAGGTAGGGCTCTGATGTGACAGGATTAATGTCCATCTAAGAAGTGACTGTAAAGTGCGCTCACTCGTGCTCTCTCTCTCTCTCTCTCTCTCTCTCTCTCTCTCTCTCTCTCTCTCTCTCTCTCGGTATGGTATGATGCTACAACAAGTAGGTGGCCATTTGCAAACCAGAAAGAGAGGCCCCACCAGAAAGTAAGTTGGTCTGTTGGTCAGCACCTTCCTTGGACATCTCTGTCTCCAGAACTGTGAGAAAATAAATGTTTGGTTATTAAGCCACCAAGTCTGGGTTACCGTGTTATGGTAGCCTGAGCTGACTGAAGATCAGTTTTAGGATATTTTTTCTTTTTTGGTGCTTGAGGGTTGAGCTCAGGATCTCACACATATTTTGCAAGTGCTCTACCACTGGGCTGTATTCCCAGTCCAGCCTTATTTTTTACCTTGAGACAGGGTCTTGCTAAATTATGCAGGCTGCTTCTGATTTTGAACCTGCCATCCTCCTGCCTCTGCCTCCCTAGTTGCTGGGATTGTAGGCATGAGCCACCACACCTGACCTGTTTAGAATTTGTTTAAGATAGAGTTTACTGGAATTTCCTGACAGACTAAATATGCAGAGTCATGAAAAAAGGGTCAAAGATAACTTTGAGGTTTTTTTTTTTTTTTTCCAAATGGCTGAGGCAATGGTGATACATTAATTGAGATAGGGGAATATGTGAAGGGGAGGAAATCTGGTAAGGAATTTCTTTGTCCATTTATTAATTTTAAGATATCAACTTGTTAGACATTACTGTGGGATTGGGCATACAAATTTGGGCTCAGGGATGAGGATGCCAAACAGGGAATCATTAGCCTTTAGATTAGGCTTAAAGTTGTGGAACTATATGAGATTATTTAGCAAGATACATTGACAGGGAGTCCAGAAGCATTCATTCTAGCTTTCTGGGAGAAATAGAAGAAGGAGAGGAGAGTGAAATTAGAAGAAACAGGGAGAATACCAGAACCAAAAATGGTCCAGCTGCTGTCAAATACTGCCAGAAGGCTGAGTACGATGAGAAAAGAGATGGAGGATTAGATTTGGCAGGTGGAGGTCATAGGACATCTGTATGATAGCAGTTTCAGTGTTGAAATGAAAAGCAAAATGCCTGACTGGAAAGAGTGAGAGTGGAAGGTGAAAATGGGCAGACCAGTCTTATGTGGTATTTACCTCAAATTGTGGAGCAGAGGGAAGCTGTCAATAAAAAGATTGCAAGAGTGAGAGACAGGTTTTTTGTTGTTGTTGTTGTTTTGTGTGGGTTTTTTTTTTTTTTTTTGTAGTACTGGGGTGTTGAACCCAGGGCCTCGCGCTTGCATGCTTTTGCAAGTGCTGGACCACTGAGCTGTACCCTAGCCCATGTTTTTTTACATTTTGTTTGCGACAGGGTCTCGCTAAGTTATGCAGACTGCCTCTGGTCTCGAACTTGCGATCCTCCTGCCTCCGCCTCCCAAGCCCTGGGATTACAGGTGTGCGCCACTGCGCCAGGCTTGAGTGAGAGACAGTTTTTAAAATGATTTATAGGATGGAGAATTAATAACATATACCAAAGTAGGTCTGCTAGTACAATAGACCTCACATACCCATGTGCAGCTTCAAGAATTAGCATGATTAGCTGGGCACGGTGGCATACACCTGTAATCCCAGCAACTCAGGAGACAGAGGCAGTAGGATAGCAGGTTCGAGCAGATAAAAAAATAAGAAAGAGGTTGAAGGTGTAGTTTAGTGGTAGAGTGGTTACAAAGGCCCTGGGTTCAGCACTCCAGTACCCATTCCAAAAAAAAAAAAAAAAAATAGAATTAGCAAGATTGTTAATCTGTAATGCTATGTATGTATTTAGTCCTATATTATTTTGAAGCAAGCCATAAATATCATTATTTAATCTATAAATATCTAAGTGTATTTCCCTAAAAGATAAGGACTCTTTGCAAAGAAATAAAATACTGTTTAAAAGAACTGGCAGTAGTTCCTTAATATCAAATATAAAAAGAATGTTCAAAATTCTAATTGTCTCATAAATATCATAGATCTATTTGTTTGACTTAATTTTCACATAATATTGATGTATTTCCATTTCTTTTGGTTTGACATTGCTATGTCTTTTATATATTATTTAGTCTATCGATTTTCTTCTCTCCATCTTTTCCCTCCTTGAAGTGTATTTTTTAAAAAACCAGATTGTTTATCCTGTAGTTTCCAATTGTCTTGGTATTTGTCTTTTCTGTTTGGGGCTGATCTAACAAAATACCTGAGACCAGGTAAATTATCAACAGCAGAAATTATTTTTCACTGTTCTGGAAGCTGGAAGGTCCAAGACCAAGGGTACCAGCAGGTTCAATCTTTGCTCCCAAGAAGGAGATTTGTTGCTTCATCTTCTAGAGAGGAGGAATAATGTGTCCTCACATGAAGAAGAGCAGAAGAGAGGAAACCCACTCCCTAAAGCCTCTCTTATAGCAGCATGGATATAGCAGGATCTATTCGTGAGGTGGAGCCCTCATGACTCAACCACTTCCCATTACCCCCTACAACACTGTGAGGGTGGGTATTAAGTATCTATCACAAGAATTTTGGGCACATTCAGACCATAGCAGTATTCCTGATTAAACTTCTGTGGTT
Source organism: Pedetes capensis (assembly GCA_007922755.1). NCBI lineage: Eukaryota > Metazoa > Chordata > Mammalia > Rodentia > Pedetidae > Pedetes > Pedetes capensis. The sequence goes on from VMDO01007890.1 coordinate 14,198, forward strand.
TCATTTAAGATGATCCTCTTCTGTATTTCCCCAGCATTGACAATTGGATACAAAAGTCTGACCAGATCTGAGTTTAATTTTTTGACAAGTTTATTTCATAGGTGGTGGTATGTTTATCCATCAAGAAGGATGTAATGTTTGCTTGCCTTTTTGTGATGTCAGCAGTCATTGATGGTCAATGCCCAGATACATTAATTTATCTGAGATTATGAAAGATGACATTCTGATTCTATCCTTCTTTCTTCATTTATTAGCTGCAATACCTCCCCCATAATTTATTTGATGTCTTACTGTTACAGTTTGTTTAGGAAAGGCAGAATAAAAGTTGGACTGTTTCTCTTTGTTTTCAAAGTACTAAATTCTTTAATATCCTCCAAAAATAATTTCTAAAATGATGAACTTAAATATATTTCATGTGTTTCAATGCATTGAAGTTTTATCCTTGCTGACATTTAAAATTATCTCAATCTGAGTATAGTAGGAACATCTTCAATTTGGCCCTGCAATCCTTTTGACATGCCCTGATAGCTTTTTATAGCTTCTTTGTTATCTGGTATAGAAAGGTGTTCTTGGCTCATCTTGTATAATGCCTAGCCTATACCTAGAATTATCCACTTCTCCAAGAAGAATTTTTAAGTGATATATTAAAGCACATTTGTATATTGGTGGGAATAATCCAGTTGAGAAGAGATAACAATAGGAGAAAATTCCTTTAGTAGGGGAGAGAGGATATGATAAGTACAAATATTGGCCTTATATAGAACAGAGATGGTTCATTATCATAACAGTGCATTGTGCAAAGCAAAACGCTATAAAACATAGGAACCATTGGATGGCTGAGCAATGAAATTTTGCCTATATTGTTCTGGGTTAAATCACCATGTTTCCCATTTATAGATTCACTTCTGTTTTCCTATGTTACCTTCACAATCAAGAAATCACACAAAAAATATGACTAGTAATGCATTAACCTTTTGAGACTATTCACAGACTGTCAATGATGACTTAAAACATCAATGAAAGCCAGGCATGGTGGCACTGCCAATAATCCCAGTGACTAGGGAGCCCAAGGCAGGATGGTTGAAAGTTCGAGGCCAGAGACAGCCTGCATAACTTAGCAAGAATGAGTGGTGGTGCAGCCCAGTGGCAGAGCACTCGCAAATGTATTTGTAAGGCCTGTGTTCAACCCCCAAATACTGCAAAATTAGACAAATAAATAAATAAATAAATAAATAGACAAATTAAAGAAAAGAACTTATGTCTAAACATTACAATTGTTTCTTTTTATTTATTTTGCAAACTGGGTATAGTATTCATGTATTCCTGATATATTTTAAAAAGTGAAAAATATTGATATTGTGACTTATTTGCTTTTGTTGGTTTGAATCATGATCATAGAGGATCTCATTTTAAGCCACAATGTTCTCAACAAATGAAGGTCCTTGATATACAAATAACATGTTTTGTTCAGCTTTGTGGTACCAGAACAAAATACCAGGACCAGCTAACTATAAAGAGAAAAGGTTTATTTAGCTGATGTTTTTGGAGGTTCAAGGGTATGGTGCCACCATACTCTTCTAATGAGGTTCTGGTGAGGACCTGCTATGGCAAGAGCACATGAAAGAGTGATGGTCATGTTTCAAGCCAAGAGCAGAGAGAAATGTGGTGGACCAAACTCAGGCTTCTATAATGACTTTCTCAGGAAAACTCCTAAGGAGTCCCACAAGAACCCCCTTCAGAGAGTATGCCCCCATGACCCAAAGATCTCCCATTAGAGTCTACCTCCCCATAGTCCCACTTCCTTTTATAACACCACCCTGTGGGCCAGGATGGTAGACCAAGCCCTCAATCAAAATGGACCTTTGGGGCACCCTCAAACCACACTGAAGCCATAGCATGGCCAACTCATTTTGTTTGACTTGACTAAAGACTTGTCACCTTTTCTGTTCCTTCATAGTAACTCTTCTCTTTGCATGAACCTATAACCTCATCTCTTCTTATTTCCTTCTCTTGACCATAATGTCCATTGAACATCATTATTAATGCTGTTGAGGGATGCCTAAGTATAAAAATATGTCCTTAGGTCTGTTAGGCAGGTGACATGTGATTGTTACTTTCTATCCTTTTCCCACCTGAGTCCCTACTCCCTATATTTTTGGTTCAGTTGGATGGGAGAGCAATGTTGACGAGATAGGATGAGTTTAAGTCACCCTGAATCTGAAATACATCATTTAATGTTATTCAGGCAAGTGACCATGAAGAGACCCTTAGGGCAAGTCTCTGAGGATAGAACTGGACAGGAAAGAAAGAAAGAAAAATATGGGAAGTACACGACTGCTGATAACAAATCTTGCAGTTTGAAATATTGCTGAAGACTACCCAGCGGAGATTGGAAGAGGAAATTGTTCTCCATTCTCTTCTTATGACATCCAAGGCTTTTCAGGCCCAGGATCGAGTAATTGATTTACTTATTAATAGTATTAATATGCTGCAAGACACTAGCATCAGAGTTAAAAATGATCATTTCCAGGGAACTTGTCTAAAATTATATTGTTGGAAACATTTTTTATCCTAACTTTTCAGTAATCAATTTTTAAACCATCATTGGAACTCAGCATAATCATAAATTTCAGATATACACATGAGCTGTTTATGCAAAGTTGAATTTTCAGAGTACAAATTAGTATCTAATCACTCAATTTGCAGAAGTATTCACTGTAGGAATCCTTTAAAACAGGAACTTCTTTAGAGTTTGTTTCCAGACCATTAACTACTTGATAGAAAATCTAAGGGTGGGTTATACAACCTAATGTATAAAAGTTGGAAATTATTAGACAAAGATGGATGAGAAATGAGTATTAAATAAATTATAGGAGATATGAAAATAGAATTGATTTATTGATCTATATATCTTGGAAATAAACCAATTTATGAAAGTAAAATAGAATAATAATTGCTGTTTATCAGGCTTAAGTATAATTTTCTTGTAGTTGTTACAAAGAATAATCAAATATTTTCTTCTTACAACATGAAATCCTCACCATTAGTTCCTTATCTCTCACTACAGATTTATCTGCATACTATTTTATACTTAATTGAAATGTTTATGCATATATGCATCCTATTTATGAAAGAATGTATAATATCTCTGTCATGTATAACTCAAAGAGTTATTAAAATTTAATATTAGTTGGTGATAAATCCTAGAGTGATAAATTAAGGCAGATGGCAAAGTAAGGCAATTATCCAGGTAATTTGGAAAAGTACAAGGTGTTTTGTTTGATGTTTCTAGATTTTTAAAATTTTTTTCTCTCAAATTTAATTATATTTCTGAGTGATTTGAATAAGGCAGAATTTTAGCAGTCCTGTCCACAGAAAACTTTGGTATTCATCTAGGAACTGAACATATATGTTGCATGAAACCTCTCTCGTTTTATGCAACTGATTTGGGTAAGTGATAAAAGTGAATAAATACTTCATAATGCTTATCCAATTAAACTCAGCAACAAAAAGCTCTTATCAACTGTGCTAGGTGCTGGGACTACCCAGTCTTTATAGTCTCATAAGATTTATAATCTAATGAAGAAAACCAAAATAATAACATAGTATAATTTATGATTGACCTGCTCAAAAAGCAATGTCTAAACAAAATCCTATGTGTAGAAATTAAGTGGACAATTTGATCTATATAATAGGATTTCTTTAGAGAACTAAGAAATGTCCTGTGGGAATAAAGCTTGAACTATGAGAATTAGCTGTAGTATCTGGAAATATAGTGCAAGACCAGAATTATAGGGCTTGGCCAACTATGGCAAGAAGATGAGACTTTTATAGCTGGCAATAGGTAGCTGGGAAAAGTTCTTGAGCACAGACTAATCTTGTTTAATGAAGGTAACTCTTGTACCAGTTTTTGGAATTAGGAGATTCAGAAACTAGAGTGTCAGAGACCAAAGAGAAGACTCTTGGAAATGGGGGAAAAAAGAGAGTGGTTTCTAGATCTTACTAGGGTAGGATGAGTGGCAGACTGAATAGCACAGGAGTAGGGGTGGCGCAGAAGCCTTCTATACTTATGCAGAGGAAGAGAAAAGAGAATCATAGAAGTGTATTTCAAAAGGATTAAGTTTGGAAAAGGACTACACAATATGTTAGATGTAAACTAAGGAAAAGTTTTCAAGAAGGTGGCCAATATTGGCCTGGCATGATGGTGCATGCCTGTAATCCCAGCGACTTGGGAGGTAGAGACAGGAAGGTCACAAGTTCAAGGCCAGGGGCAGCCTATGTAACTTAGCAAGACCCTGTCTCAAATAAAAAGTACAAAAAAAAAAAAATGGGCTGGGGATACAGCTCAGTGGTAGCCCTTGCAAAGCATGCATGAGGCCGTGGTTCAATTCTCAGTCAACTGAAACAAATGATTCAGAAAACTAGAGTAAGGTGAGGCAATAAATATATATTTAACAATTAGAAAATTGCTATTCTTGTTTAATAGTGTGATAAAACTGAAAGCTACATTACAGTAGGTTGAGGAGGGAGAGAGATATTATCCTGGAGGAAATAGCAGTAGAGAATTATTTTAGAGATCTGGTGATAAAGTGTAAATAAAAGAGGGTCATAATTCTTTGGGAAGAATACAACTGGAAAGAAAGTTTTATTAGGGTGATGGAAACTGATTCGAAGGAGGCAATACAGAGATGAGTGGGAGTCTGTTACAATGGTGACCCCCCACCCACCCAGTGAACTATGACTTCCAGAATTTATGCCCTTGTGAAGTCCCCTCTTCTTGAATCTGGTATGGCTGTATGACTAGCAGAATATGACATTCTTGGAGACTTTCAAGGCAAGGTATTAAGATTTAACAGTTTTTGCTTTTGTGCTTTGGAAGAAGCCAATTGTATAAGAAAAGTGACTACCTGACACCATCCTACTGTGCGGGTGGTGGTAGAAGCACCACATGGGGCTAGGGGTCCATCCAGGCCCTAGTTGTCCTAAGCATCCCAGCTAAAGTTCCAGACACAAGTGAGGAAACCATTTCAGATCTTCCTGCCCCCAAAGATGCCATTTAGATCACTGAGAAGCCCTGCCCAGCCCTACAAACTTGTGAATAAATATATGTTGTTTTAAGCCACCACATTTTTGGATGATGGTTTTGCAGCAATAGATAACAGAAATAGAAAATTTTTAAAAATAGTATTAGATAAAGAGATTTGATAAATGGAATTAGGACTCCCAAAAGAAAAGGGAAGATAGAATCAAGCAGAAGTTCTGGCACTGGAAGTGAGTGATTTTCTGAGGCAGAAAGGATGAGGAAAGGATGGCTGAACATGAAGTAAAAGTTGGATACGGGAGGGAAGGAAACTGGACCAGTTCAGGTTAGATGGTCAAGTGCTGTGTCGGGAATGAGGGCTTCACAAAAGTTCTGAGAGCTGAAGAGGGGAGAAAAAAGATTATGAGTAGAATAGGGATTCATCCTAGGAGGAATAAAGGGATGACAAAATTGTTATAACATCCCCTGGTTGTGGTGGTGGTCGTAAATCTGCTGAGGCCAATCAACACAGCTTGGTGACTTTTTGTACCCACTTTTATTGAGATTGGTTTCCTTCAGTCACCTGAATTTATAGTACAGGTGGGTTACTAGCCATTCCTATTTGGTTTGGGGTATTTGGGTGCAGATCATATTAAAAATGAAAAAAAAAGTAACAACTAGAAAATTTAGTGTCTCAAATCTTTCAGTGACCCTTCTTAGTTTTATTTAAAAAAACTCAAGGCCCTGTTCCTTTCACATTTGCTATACTGGAAATGATTCCCATTAGCAATTGCTGAATCATATACCTGAGATTACAGACAATGCTATTTATAATAAAGAAATTGAGTGCACATCTATTTTAGCTTCCCGTCCTATTTTCATACTTCCATCCATTTGGATTTTTGTCCCATATGTTGTCCTCAGCACTCAGCATTCTGCCTTAAGTTGCTATCTAGTTACAGCTAAAAAAGGGGAGGGGGGTTCCATTCCAAATGGGACTTTATTCCAGTTGGGGAATGTGCTTTCTTTCAGTCTATTACTTAACTGACAGATATTGTGAAGATTAATTAGTCATTTCTTAAAAGCTCTCTGTGACAGCAAAAAGAAATAGTTTTTATGCCCTTGAATAGTACAGAGTGATTGTACTTTGTAGCTCCTTACATGAAAAGTAAACCGAAGGAGGAGTTGAAATGTAACTAGTTATGGAAGGTCAAGGCTGTAATGTTCTAATGACTCTGAAACACTAGCAGGAATTTCTGACATCCCCACATCAATACAATCTAGTTGTTTCTACCTGGTCCATTTTCTTGTCTTAACGTCCAGGGACTCCCTCCTTCCTCACTTCTCACTTTTCTACATCTCAAATTCATGTTTGGCTTGAGAGTTGGCTTTGAACTCTGGATCCTACTCATTTTTGTGCCAGGACATAACCCTCTTTATTCTTCCAGTGTTGACTGCCCTGTCTGACTCTGTTATAGATGCAACCAATGGGAATGGAGTTTTGCCCTTTGATGCACCTTCTACACCATAGGCACTACAATAAGGAAAGAGTTTGCTAAAATGCCAAGCCCATGTACCATTAAATACCTAGTTCTATGGAGCTGAACATCAGGAGTGCTTGAGGACACTCAGGCAGTTTAGCAGTTACTAAATAGGTTTGTTCACCAGTAAATTCCAACAGGCCCTTTAAGATAGGACAGCAGGGCATTGGTTGTCATGTTAGGTTTGATAAGTAATACTCCAGTTACAATCAATGAGGAAATCTGGGTTAGAATTCATTACTAAATCAATTGGTAACTGACTTAGACTGCTTTGTTTTCATACCTATGTACTGGAAGTTGACATGCATTAAGACATGCATAAAATCACTATTAAATTAAATGAATATCAGCCTAAATGAAATTGAGGTCATATAGTCTGGCACTGTGGACAAATAAAATAAGCCTTTCAGTTGAAACAAAATAAAATACATTTTGCAATCCCAGTCAAAGTACATGTTAAGTAGATTGGGCAGGATAAAATAGCATCGAACAAATCTATGGCTCAGAATCTAGATCTGCTTTAACATAACTCAGAAATGCAGACCAACCATGAGATTTGCTAAAAAAAATACATTTTCCTAAAGGCCTGGGAGACTCTGGCATACAATATTGAGAAATTCAATTCCAGAATTATTTCATTTGTGCTGGCTGCTTACCATCACCAACACTGAGCTTGCATAACTATACAACAGTTTTACTGCTGAAACTGAACTTGTCTTGGCCTGAAAATGTGCAGAGGGTAAATGGCAAGAAGATATCAGAACACTAATGAGAATTGTTCATAGAAGGAGGCTTGAGCTTCATAGTTTGCCTGATGCCTCTGTTATAGCTGCCTTGCACCTCTTCTTGCTCTGTCCTATTATTCTGCCTTCCTCATGCTTTCTCAGGCATTGTTCTTAAGAGCTCTCCCCAGTAAACTACTTGAAAGCAAATCTGTTTCACAGTCTCCTTCTCTGGAACTCAATGCAAACACTGGTATGGGACAAAATGATACCTGTTCCCAACTTTCACTTCCCCTGCTCCTCCACAGAAGAGTTGCCTATTTTTGTCCCCTTGAGCCTCCTACAAGCAGCATACTGTTTTGCAGGGCTTTGATAAAATGGAAAAAGTAGAGAGAGAAGTATCAGAATCTTGCTGAGAAGATGTGTCAAATAATGAAAGAATTAAGGATGGAAAGAAGATTTAAAGAAATATCATTTTGATCAACATGGCTCCTTTATGATATTCAAGCAATATAAGCAAAGATCTTGAATTGTTAGAAAGTTAATTTTTGTGGCTTGACCACTCTTCCACTCCTATGTTGTGCTACATGGGTCAAAAATTTTAAACTTTACATTGGAATATTGGCAGCTTCACCTTTGAATATGAATGATTTCACCAACAAAATCAATAGTTCAGGACCACTTTAAGAAGGTGCATAGTTTTATGTAGTCCAACCTATATTCTTTGAATTTTGTGAATTTAATTCAACACAAATGGGATTATACAGCCCAAGACTAACCAAAATAGTTTACAATAATATAAAAATAATTAAACCATGGTTTCAACTCCAATCATCTATAATTGTCACCATTCACATATAGGAGCTAAGGAGAGAAGACTCTAATACAGGTATAATGGTGCATGGGAACTCATGGGCAAGAGAGCTGAAACTCCAACATCAGCATTCTAGGAATTCAACAAGGTAACCTTTTTATTGAAATGCCCATTCTCAATGAGACAAATCAGGGGGAGTCATCTCTCCTTGGGGTGCTGACCAGGCAACATTGTCAATCCATTGTTAAAATCAATATTAGTGTGAATGATAAAAGTTTTTTCATTCTTACTGTAAGTGCTCATTCTGCTACTTATTTTCCTGCAAGAAACACAGATGTTGGAGGATGGGGCAATCTGACTTCCTAATTGGCAGCTGTTAGACGTTTCCTTGCTACCCTGACTGCTTTAAGTAAAGAACTTTCAGTCAAGCAGCCCGCTGAACCACCCTTATACCAGCACTGGTGGTTTTGAACATTTCATAGATGCTTTAAGGGAGCCACATGACAATTGCCACTGCAACACAACTCCAGGTCCTGAAGGTACAGCTCCAGCCATGACTATGTTGTAATTGGTGCAAAAACAGCCTTCATTTCTGTGATTGGTGCAAACTCCCCTCTTCTGGCTATACACGTAGGCTATACAGCTCACTAGAGCTGAGGTGACCAGGAAACACCCTCCTGTTCTTCCTCCTGGTGTTGCAACATTAAGTCCAATTAAAAGTTTCTCTGATGTGATCTTTGCTTACTTTTAGTAGTACAGGCTGAGCTAGTGACAAGCAGAAATAAGCAGTAGAGGCAGCAGAAAGGCAATGACTGCAGCAGCAAGGGACAGCAGAGATAGTAGGGCAATAGAGCAAGGGACAGCAGAGATAGTAGGGCAACTGTAGCAGAGATCGCAGAGCATCCAGAATACTGAGCTGCAGAAGCAGAGATGGTACAGCAGCTAGAACGCTGAGCTGCAGAAGCAGCCAAGCAACTGGCTACTTGACAGCTGAAAAAGAGATAAGGCTGCAAGACCAGCAATCAGCAACAGAATAAGCAGCAGTAGAAGGATCTTGATAGCCGCCTCTCAAATCGTGGTAACAGTGATAGCAACCATAGCAATAAGCAGCAGCTGAACAGTTCAAGACAGCAACCAAGCCAGGAAGAAGAGGAATGGCAGAAGAGAGAAAAAAGGCTATAAAGAACCAGAAAAGAGAAACTGCAGGCTCTGCCTGCTGGAAGAGTTCCAGAGAGCTGCTGAATCTTTAGGACCAAGGGTCTCAGACACTGTAGACCTGGGAGTTGTAACACTGCCACTGGCTAGTACTGAGGAATCCCTATACCCAGTCTTTCCTGGAAACTGCAATACCAGCTACTGTTAAAGGCTAAGGAATCCTAATACCTAGGCCTACCTTCTTGCTGCTGCTGCTGCTGCTGCTGCTGCTGTTGTTGTTAGGTGCCCTTGAGTCAAGTCTGACTCATAATGTCTCTCATAGGATTTTCAATGGCTGATTGTTTCAAGATTGCTTCTGGAGTGGAATGCCACATCCTTATCCAATTTTTGTGGTGCTGGGGATCAAGCCTTGGTCCTCAGAGTGCAGCACCACTTTTCTAACTGAGCTAAACCTCAGCCCTAGACGCCCCCTAGAAGCTACAATGTCAGCTGTTGTTGAGGGTTTAGGAATCCTGAGACTCTCAGCCTACATAAGATGTCACACTGATATGCTTAGGAGTCCTTACCTCCTGGGCCTACATAGGAGCTGTAACACTAGAAGGGCTGAAGAATCTTGACCTCCTTGGCCTACATAAGAGCTGTGACACTAGAAAGCACCACTTGCTATTGCTACCCCACCTGTCTGGTGTCACTGCTCACTGCCACTGAATGCCTAGAGATACAGATACTACCAAAGACCAGTACTTGAAGAGTTTCTCCCTGCCTACCCATGATTCCTATCCAGGCAGAGCAAAGAGACCCCATTCAGTTGATTGGTGGCACCAACGGCTCATCCACTGAATTGATAAGGAATCAGCTCAGCTGGAGTAGACACAGGAACATCTAAAGAGATGATAAATAAAAGTTCCTCTCCAGTTAGCCACACTCAGTGCAGAGACTATGTACCAATTGGATTCTTCAGGTGGTTTGGGGTTAGCTGTAAGTCACAGCATCCTAAGTTAGAAGATAGATCTTAATTTTTATTTCTTTTATCAGTTAAAAATCTTTTAGCTGTTAAAAAATCAGGGAGGGTTAAGAATTGTCAGTAATTTTTTGGAAGGGCTAAAATCTCTCAAGAATAGACCTTATTTAAAAATGCAAATAACTATAGATAATGATATATCTAGAATAAATATTCTAAATATATTTTCACTGGGGTATAGTTCAAAGGACTGATAATGGTTTTGAGCTACTAACATTCTAGGAATCAGTTGTAATTATGTTCCAAATCTACCACAGGGCTCCAATTTGTTATCCTTAAACTTGTTCTTTCAAGGCCTAATAAGCAAGCTTTCCTCTTTAGGACCTCTGTCTCTTAAGTTCAGTTGCAGACTCTACATTCAGGGTTTCAAGATCCAGTGTGGGAAACTCAGGAAAAGAAGACTGAACATTCTTCAGAGGAAAGGACAGAATGTGGTGTGTGGCCACATCCGTTCCATATCCAAACCCACACAGAGAATTCTTGGGCTGCTCCTGACCCAAGCCCATTTCTGTCCTGTGCCCATTACCCTGGTCACCTTTGAAGATGACCTTCAGAAATCAGTACCTATGAACTTTGATTTTATTTTTAACCTTTATTTTGAAGTCAAAAATCTTTAAAAACTATATCAAAATTATTGTCATTTTAAAAAATAATGTTATTTGACAAATACAATGTTTTTATATTCCACAACAGAAATATGTGGAGCTTTAATAATTTGAATCTTGCTTTTCTTTAAAAAATCTTGATATTGAAGTATAGTATGTTTTATACAAGCAAATATTTTATAAGTGTATAGCTCAGTGAATTTTCACAAATGAAACACAGTTCTAGAAACAGAACATGAATAGCACTCAAAATTCCTCTTGTGCTCCTTTCTCCTCACTCCACCACTTAAGATACCTTAACTCTTTACTCCTTAGGTTGGTTTTGTCTGTGCTTTGTTTTTATTTTTTTATTATACATAATTAGATGCATAAAACATGTAATTTCTTATGTCTAGTTTCTTTCACTCTATATCATTATGTTTAGAAGATTAATCCTTATTGTCACATGTAGTTGTAGATCATTCATTTTTATTTTATTTATTTATTTATTTTGTGGTACCGAGGGGACTGAACTCAGGGCCTCAAGCGTAATTTGCAAATGCTCTGTCACTGAGCTGCACCTCCATCCCCTTTTTTATTTTTATCTTTAAATTGAGACAAGTCTCATTAAGGCTGCCTGTGGCCTCAAACCTGTGTTCCTCCTGTCTCTGCCTCCCAAGTCCCTGGGATTACAAGTGTGCGCCACTTTGCTCAGTTCATTAATTTTTATTGCCTAGTATTCCCTTGTATGAATAGAGCACAACATATTTATACCTCCTAGAGGCATTACCAATAAAACCAGCTGCAAAAATCCAAATTCCATTGTTTGGATCTCTGGGGTGAAGCAATGCTTTCTGTGGGGAGAGGCTATGCTACCATTCCCCAGGCTTTTTACCCCTTCGCTAACAAAACAAAATTCCAGCCCAATTTGAGCTAATCTTGAACTGCATTGTTGGTACCTCTACCTGTGTCTACCTGCAGTGAACTACTGAGTACTTAAAAAGTCACTAATACAAAGACTGGATATGAAAAAAATTCAATACTTTTTATATTGATTACTTGTTGAAATAATTATTTGGATATATTGAACTAAATAAAATATATTCTTAGCATTAATTTCCCATTTGTTTACTTTTTCAAATGGGACCATTAGAAAGTTTTAAATTAAGTAGGTGGCTTTCATTATATTTTTATTGTTGTAATTTGGTGCCATCGAGTCGAATCTGACTCATAGCAACCCTATGTGCAACAGAAAAAATACTACCCAAACACTGTGCCATGCACATGACCTTTTTATGCTTGAGCTCATTGTTGCAGTCACTATGTTTCTTCTCATTGTGAGTCATGCCACACATCAAAAAGAGTTCCCAGAGGGTTACTCCATTCCCATCATAAGGTCAACTCTACTTTGAGGAGGCATCCCCTTCCTCAGTTCTTTCTTTAATGCCTTTGAGACTTGGGGGCTCATTTTCTGGCACTATATTTGACAGGGCTTCTCTGCTATTCATGGGGTTTTCAATGGCTAGTTGTTTTCGTATTGGGCTGCTGGGTCCTTCTCCCTAGTCTTTCTTAGTCTGGATGCTCAGCTGAAACCTATCCACCATGGGTGGTCCTGCTGGTGTCTGAAACACCAGTGGCAGAGCTTTCAGCATCACAGCAACATGCAATTCCCCACAGCATGACAAACTTATGGACACATGGAGTATATTTTTTATTAGTAATGTTAATCTAGATCACTTTTTTATATAGATTACTTGGATATTCTGCTAAAAGTTGGAATGTTAAATCAGGTGATCTCCCCAGTTTTTTGTTAAATTTTTTTCCAAAAATCTAGGTGTCCACTGGAACAAGTACATAAATACTCAATCCCTAACAGTGCCCAATTACCCCTTCAGCAATTTGAAGTTAGTCCAAGTGAGAACCAACTCACACCTGCATCAGGATGTGCCCCACACATATATGCCTCAGGTAGCCAGTGAGTGTGTGTATGATTAAGTACTGATACTCTTTCAGTTAAAAACATAACGTGAGATGTTGGCTATGGAGATCTGCAATGCTAAACCTCATAAGAGACCTCACATTTTGAGCCTTCACAGAGAAATCACTTTTTGCTTCACTTAACACTGTTTATAGCTGCTGTTTTGCTTTATATGGAAATTGTGGCAGCTAAAGTTCAAACAATTTAAATATGGCAATATAATTTATATTGAGTCATTTTGGAGGCCAGCTGAATAATGAAAGTGTCAAATAATTTGGACATTTTTAACCTCATGTTTTTGGTTTTATCATTCATAGACCACATCTTAGATCAATTTCAAACATTCAAATTAAGATAGTCCCACAAATCCCACGGCCATAAAAAAATTAAGATGATCTTAGTGAAATAGGAATATATCTGTGAGATTTTTAAAAGTAGAAATATGACTTCTAATAACTTTACTGAATTACATATTACACTCAAATAAGAGGTTTTATACTGATGTATTGCTCTTAATCTGGTGGAAGTAGAATCTGTTGAACATTTCACGAGGCAAGTAATTTTTGGCCCATTTGCATTTTAATATATTTTACTCATGTGCTCTTATTTGTTCAGTGTATTGTTACTTATTACTGGCAAAGAGACACACATACTTCTTATCTATAAAGTCATAAGGGCTTTTAAATGGTTAAAAACCTGTTAAAAACATGCCTTTTGCTTGTGTATTATATTGTTTCAAATTCTCAATTACCCAAGCCCTCTCATTAAAACTAGGGCAATTTAAATCATCACTGTGAAGTTTTTATGATTCTATATTTTAACTGCATTTAAATGATGAATATTTAATGCAGCATATTTGTCAGACAAATAGGAATAAGTATCCTAATTCCCCAAAATACAGTTACTAGGATTTAAACTGAGAAAGACTTGATTAAAAGAATTAGGAAGTTAGATACATATGAATGTGTCCAAGGGGTAAATTCATGGACTTCATTCCAAATACTCTTATGGGGAAAAGAAAAAACATACTGGTTTCAGGAAGGATTAAAAATTGAACAGGCTCTAGAGGTTTCATCAGGAAATGGTCTAGTTTTAGAATCTCCATTATTTTTTAAGCTACTTTAGGGAATGTATTAGAAATAGCCTCAGCTTCTGTGGAATGATCCTCTAAGTAAAGCACAGACTAAAATCTGTTTTGTTTTTTTTTCTGTCATCGAATCCTCTCAAAACTGGCCCATTAAAGTCTTTCTTACATAATCTTGAGGAGGACGACAAAGCATTACTTCAATGAAAGAAAGGGGAAAGAGAAATGATGTCCTGGGTTCTCTCCTCTGTGCTTGTCACACATCAGTTTGCTCTGCTGGTCAGTTTCACCAAGGCCACTGAAGACAGTAAGCAAAGGAAGCCACCATTTGACATACCTTTGCAGGCATGAAAATGATTGTCCACGTAGAACACAGACATTAGCACAGGAAAGAGACTTTAGAGATCATCGAAGCCAACTCCTCTTTCTGAGGTAGCTGAGGGCCAAAGGAGAGGTGGCACCCTCTCTATCAGCCAAGAGTGCTGTGCTGGGGAAGCAAGTGACAGCCCAGGCAGAGAAAGACATGCGTGGCTCTCACCAGGTCCCACGCAGCTGGCCCTGACTGTCAGTAGATTCTCCTAAGGTGATACTTAACTGAAGAGAGTGGAGTACCCTTTAGATGGACCTACGCCTATCCTTGGGCTAAGGTTTATATTAGTTAGTAGAGTGCTGCTTTGAGCTCTCTGAGGTTCAATCCCCAGCCCTGCAAAAAATAGAAGAACATGACAATCCACTCCTAAAGCAATCATGAAACAATCAGCCACTGAAAACCCTATAAATAGCAAAGAAGCACTGACATAGTGCCAGGCATGGCACAGTGTCGGGGAATATTTTGTTCTGTTGTACATAGGGTCACTATGAGTGGGATCCCAACTCAACTGCACCTAACAATAACAGGCTTATCCTTGAAAAGCAACTCTTTTGAAATCCTATGGAGGACAAGGCTCATTCAGCTTAAGTTTACTGTTATCCGTATGTTTCACACAGATAGGAATGTGTAACCTGTTTTTATTTTTTTAAAATCAGTGTTGCCTGTTTCACAAAGGGCCCAGGTTTTAATGTACCATTTATACCCTGCCAGCTTCCAGAGGGCCCGTGACCCTGCCTTTCTGTTGCCTTCTTTGGACATCCAGGCAGACCCAGCAAGGACAGCACTCCCCAGGAGGGCACAGCTGCTAACCTCTGGCAGCCATGGGAGAATATTTCAGTTCTTATCAGCAAATCAATTCTGTTGTCTGATTCTGACATGAAATATTCATTCAAAAATATATGCAACTTATTCTGACATCACCAGAGCCTTTGGAGTATGATTGAAAGGCCAAACTTCTGCATCTACAGGGCCTTTGCTATATTTTGCTTCCTCACATTCTGCCTTTCCTCTCACATCTCCCCTTGCCCCCTCACCCCCTGCCATAGCTCAGAATTTCTCAACTTTGGCAGTATTGACATTTTGAGCTGGATAATTTTTGGTGTGGGGCTGGAGTTTAACTCAGTTGATAGAGTGCTTGTTCTCTGTGTTCTAAGGCCCTGGGTTGGATTCTCAGCTCTGCAAAAATGGGAGAAGGACCTAGAAGGACCAAGAAGGACCCGAAACCATCCAGAAAGACAATCTGCTATTGAAAACCCTATGAGTACCAGAGAAGCACAGACATAGTACATGGCACGGTGTCGGGAGTGTTTCATCCTGTTATACATCTGGTTGCTATGAGTCCCACCAGACTTGACGGCACCTAATAACAATAAAACAACAATTTTTGGTATGAGAGCTGTCCTGTGTGTTATAGGATGTTTAGCTACAACCCTGACCTCTACCACCATATATTGGTAACACTCTTGCCACCAATCATGATAATCAAAAGGGTTTTTTTTTTTTTCAGTTATTATTCCTGCTTTAGAACAACTATGTTAGCATGCTGTGAGAGGCTGACTGTATGATCCATGATATCTGCATAGGAATTGCTAGGTGCAGTACCTGTGCTGCACCTTGCAAAGGTCTGCAGCAACCACAGACAGCCTAGGTATATCCAGTAAAGGATGTCCAGTAACTTCCTTTCCTGTCTCTGTAGCCTCTGTGTTTTCCTGTGGTATGCCACAACTTTCTTTGATTGAGGTTGCCCTCATTAAAGACGGAAGACTCTCCATAGGGCTGGAGACTGTCAGAGGAACTGGAGCATCCTCTCATGTCTGCCAGTGACAGAGTACTTCTCAAGCAGGTTGATCCTAGGCTGTCAATCAGCTAAGAGGAAAATTTCTTTGTGTCCAGGAACCTAGATCTTGGTCTTCAGGCTGGCCCACTCCCTGGTGGTAACTCAGTTCACTTTCAGAGGACACTGGGGATAGATTTAGTAAACAAACACATAAACAAACAACAACAACATAAAAATAGTGCCCCCTCTCCCAAGACCATGGATTGCACTTACCAAGTAAGGGCTATGTTGGGCATTGATTTGTCAAAGCAGTGTTGAATTTCAATCATCCTAAACAAATCGCCACTTCCTCTGTAGCTAATTCCTTTGGTGAGAACACAGAGTTCACAAACCAATCCAGCTAGAAAAGAGTGTGGGAACAGGAAGAGTGGGAGAAGCATTTTGCAATGTATTAAAATAAGAGTAGCAGCACCTCTCTTTTTTGACACAAAAACAAAAAGCAATGCATATATACATGTCTAAACTCCTCTGTCTTCTGGAGCATTTCCTGGCAGTGAGGATGTGTTACTTAATGAGGATTCTTTTTTACCTTCAGTGTTTAAGCTCAAATTCACATGGCTACTGGTAGGTTGGAAGATGAGAAAAATATAAACAGGCAGAATCTTTCTTTTCCTCTCCCTAATTTCCTCCTTCATGTACTGCAATGGAGCTTTGGTGCTTGCAGAGATTGTAGAGGCCAACCCAGGTGAGTATAGTGAATAAATGGTAGGACAGAGGAAGCCCCACTGACACAAGAGGGAAAAGAGCTTTTTTCTGAGACAGTTCAATCTGTTTGCATAACTCAGTGCTTCTCCTGGGACAGGGCTCCTAGCAGGATCGCAAAGATGTTGATAAAGGGGTTATGGAGACTGTGCCTGGAGGGGACCTTCTGCAGCTGTTTGATGGTGGCATCTCCAAAGGCGGTTGTCTGAACTGAATTGACATTCACTCCCTTCCTGAACTCCTGCCTTGTGATTGCTCTGATGTCAGGGGGAGATTAGATTCTGATTACTGAACTGTAAACTGTAGTATGTTTGTAGTAAATGGAGATAGTAAAGCTGTGACCCTGAGATTTGAGAGATGATGACAAATCTGAGAGATTTTTAGCTCTTCTGATTTTTTCTTTTTTTTTTTTTTTTTTTTCTGAAACAGTCTTGCTATGTAGCCTACACTGACTTTGAACTTGAGGTCTTTCTGCTTCAGCCTCTTCAGTGCTGGGATTACAAATATGCACACTAGGCCTGGCAGGAGTTTTCCTTTTAAAGCAGGTATTCTGAATCTCAATGTCAAAGAACCATCTCATTTCTTGAAATTTGCCACCATTTGAAATTAAAAGCATGCATTTTCCTGAACCTAGTTCTTTATCTTGCATCAGATTCTCCAACAGATCCATAGTGGTTTTAGTACTGAACAAAATAGAGAAACATTCCTGCCTTTGTGGAGCTATGTTCTAGATAACACAGTAATAAGTAAAATATAGAATAAGGAAGAAAATGATATGTGTTGAAGAGAAAAATAAGACAGGAGGAATATAAAATATAAAATATAATAGTTAAGAACTATGCCTGAGAGAGAGTCAAAGTTCCTGTTTCCTGTTTTGTCTGAGGGTTTGACTTGTTTCTTGGCACATGTATGTGTGCATGTGTATATGTGTGCATGCACACATGTACAATTTTGAATTTCCTGAAACCAATGAGTTTAATTGGTGTTTCTCTAGAAGATATTTTCCAAGACAATGCACCAATTTAGAGGTCAGTGGTCTCTAGAGACTCAATTCTTTACTGTAATTGTAATGTGAAGTAAATTGTGATTGTAAAGTGTAAATCATGGTGATTTTATTATAAATGTACTCCCAAAATTGTAGGTCTTCTAGAAAGTCTTTTTGTGGAAATTAAATGGTGACTTCCCATGTAAGATGATGCCAGGCTGAAAAAGGACTCTGGCAGAAAAAAACATAGGGAAAATTAAATACTCATGGTGTACCCTTTTACTTTTCCTTAAATATACCTAAGGTAATTGATCTCCTCTGGTTGTCTGTTACAATTACTGCCTCCATTCATCCTTCCTAAGAAAGGAGTGTACATGGAATAGAATGCCCAGAGTAAGGACTGAAGATACCAAAGTCAGTTGTTCAGGGAGCTCGTCCCTGGTTGTCTCAATATATTGTCCTCTCTATTATCTTTTATATTCTTCCTGTCTTACTTTTCTCTTCAACACATATCATTTTCTTCCTTATTCTATATTTTACTTATTACTGTGTTATCTAGAACATAAGCTCCACAAAGGCAGGAATGTTTCTCTATTTTGTTTAGTACTAAAACCATAGCACATAGAATAGTGCCTGGCTCATTGCAGACACTCAATGAATAGTCTTTGAATGAATAATACCAAGAGATTTAGGGATAAAATTTGTTTGTGAAAAAGAGTTCTCTATGACCTATCAACCCCACGATTCTGTGATCAGGCATTCAAAGTTATCAGGAAGCTGGCTTACAGGGTCTCATAGCCCTCATGATTACCTCTCAAAGTACTTGTCACCATCATGTCATGATCTTTACATTGCTTTTCTCTCTAGGTTAAGCTCCTCAGGAGAATGAAGACTATGGTTTTTATTAGGAGAGGAGGACTGGAACATTTAGCAGATGCTCAACAACTGTGGGTTAAATCAAGTGAGTGGTGAAATAAGAAAGAACTCTAGGAACAACGACGGAGGCAGATGTGAATGTCCAATCTCAAAATAAGGACTTCCTCTTTGAAAATGTAGCACACATCCCCATTCATGTTCAGTTGAGGAGCCCCCTAGAGAGTGGCAATGCAGGGTAGGGAAGAAGCTGTGGTCTCTAAAGACATCTGTGGAAGCAGAATTAGGCAGGAATCTTGGATCAGGCTCAGGCTGAAGTGCCAGGGAATAGAATGGGTGTGGAAGCCTGTCCATGGGCCAGAGTGAGAGGTACAACTGGAAGGGTGGTTCAGTGGTGTAAACCACTTTGTAGCAGATTTCTGAGCTACGGTAAGCAACAACTAGGGCAAGAATGTTAAGGAAAACAGAGCAGGTGATGCCAGGTTGGCTTTATAATAGTTGTAGGTTCCCACAGTGGAAAAATACTTCCTATAGAATCTGGAATATTCTATCTTTCTCATCCACAAGGTATCATTTACCTCCCGTCTTGTGTAACTTACAGATTTGAATTCTATGCTTTGGGATGATCAGAGACACAGCCAGGACAACCAGGAAGGTTAATTTTCAAGTTCCCAGTCTTATTCTTGTCAGACCTTGGGACTTGATACAGCCTGATGGGTGCATTTATTCAAACCAGGGCTGGGATTTAGCTCAGTTGGTAGACCGCTGCTCTGCAGTCTCTGAGGTCCTGAGTTCAATTCCCAGCACCGCAAAATGGGAGAAGGACGTGGCAACCCACTTCCAAGGCAATCCAGAAGCAGTCAGCCATTGAAAACCCTATGAGGGTCGCTATGAGTCAGACTCGACTCGACGGCACCTAACAACAACAACAATGTATGCCTTAACCAATTTTCTAATCCAGCCTTACCAACGGTCTTCCAAAACTGATTTTGTTTAGCCAAAATTTCATGGTGATTTTATTATAAAAGTACACTCACAATGAGAACATCCATTTTTCTACTCTCCTCAGCATTATTATTTATGTCTTTGCAAATGGCATTTCCTTTAGAAAATGTGAAATTGTCCATCACTTTTCTTCTGTGAAATTGTTATCTACATTTAAAAAACTAACACCTTTTATCCTGCAGTGTTAGAAAGAAAACCCACACACAGGGCTGATAGAGATTTAGAAATCAGAAGCTGGGAACATCAATCAAGAAGTTTTTGACCCAATACAGAAGGGTTTGTAGGTTTTTTTCCTTACTTCATCATCATCTTCTAAGCTTTCTCTTTTCATTAAATAACAATGCCAGGCAAAGTCAGGGGCATGCTGTGCCTGTCTTGTGGCTTATAGATCAAATGAAAGCCAGTATTAATCATCTTGCTTGATTTGGGGGCCTATTAATTTTCCAAGAACAGTAACCCAATGACATAAGTTCTTTATTCTGTCCTCTTATGCAATATCATTTCCCTTTCCTTCTGTTCAAGTAAACCTTAGAAAATGTTAGTTACATAAAACCACTTTAAAAGTAAATATATGTCTTTTCACTGGCCAATAAGATGAAAGTAGTTTAAGAAAACTGTCTTTTACTTCTGTTTTCCTTAGGTATTGTTTAAGAATAGTTGGTACTTCAAGTCAAAACCTATCAGCTAGCAATTAATTTGGGTTGATTTTCTTCTTGTTAGAAAGAATTTTATGGAGAGTGATAAAGATCTGTTCTCAAGTGTAGGATCCACAAGCTTTTGGTAATGGAAATTTTTTCAAAGTTCTTCAAAGTCTTAGTTATGGAAAGAAAGTGATGCTGAAAATAAAGTCCTTGAGAAAACTCTACATTGTAGACCCTCAATAAATATTCAGGGAATCAGTGAATCTGAGGGTGGGGCAGACTCTACATCTTTACCCTGATCCCCAAGCAGAAGACGATGGTGCAGGAACTGAGGAATGTGACCAAGAAAGGCCTCAGTATCTCCTGATTGCAGTCATTGCATAAGGGGATCCATACTGGGTCCTTCTGGTTAGCTTCATTGCTAGGTCAGGCATTGCCAGTGTATTCTTTGGAATGGAACTTACAACCTTGATTTGACTCTAGATAATAATATCATTAAATTAATCTTTGAACAATGTGGAGGTAGAACATAAGAACCAAATGTTTGTTCATTATAAGATTCATACAACTCTTAAGTTATAAACAGAACTAAATAAAGACTTACAAAAGAGGTCAGAGGCTTCAAAATAGGAATTATAATCCCCTATGTATATGATGGGCTGGGATTTAGTTCAGTTGGTAGAGCGCTGTGCTGTAGTCTCTGAGGTCCTGAGTTCAATTCCCAGCACCGCAAAAATGGGAGAAGGGCCTAGCAATCCACTCCCAAGGCAATCCCAAAACAGCCAGCCATTGAAAACCCTATGAGGGTCACTATGAGTCAGATACCGACTTGATGGCACCTAAAAACAACAACAACATGTATATGATACTATGTAATGTCCAGTTTATGAAAAGAACAGTCTATTTCCCTTCCAGAGTTATCTTCACAGCAAAAAAAAAATATGTAGCTTTGGCTACAGTGCAAGTGTATTGTTTTATTAAAGTGATCAAGTAGTAAAAGGACAAAATTAATCTTATTGCACCAAATTTTCATTTCAACTTCTCTGCTTCATTTACTGTTATGCTTAATGCTGAGTTCAATTGTTAGCCTGTGGGAGTGGGGAGAAATGGTAAAGATACTTATAACATCTGTAGCAATGGGCAAAGAATGAATAATAATAGGAAATGTCTACATAGAATTTGGAATAAACACAGGTGTTTTCTTTAAATATAAAAATCCTGCACTCTAAAAAGGGAAGATGTATAACATGATAGAAAGTCAAGAACCCATTCTTGAGTGGCTCTTCATTAACAAGAAGTAATCCTCCCTGTTAGTTGTCTGTTTATTTATAGAACTAAAGTGGTAGTTACTTTTCATTACTTCTACAGATTATGAATGCTGGAGTCAGAGTTCTTGCCATGATGAAGGGTGATACTAGATGAATTATTTTATACAAAGTATTTTTTACCCTGTCTGTAAGTCCAAAATTAGGACATTCTATGTTTCAGTTGCCTGAAGCCATAGCCCTGTGGCATCCGATACCACCAGATCTTGGAAGCTAAGCAGGGTCGGGCCTGGTTAGTACTTGGATAGGAGACCAAGATGCCGTAGGCTTGGGAGAAGGACCAGGCAACCTGCCCCCAAGAATCAATCTACCATTGAAAACCCTATGAACAGCAGAGAAGCACTGACAATAGTGTTTCACCTGTTGTACATAGTTGTTGTTGTTGTTGTTAGGTGCCGTCGAGTCGGTATCTGACTCATAGCGATCGTCTGTACAACAGGGGAAACACTATTGTCAGTGCTTCTCTGCTGTTCATAGGTTTTCAATGGCAGATTGATTTTTGGGAGGGGGTTGCCAGGTCCTTCTCCCAAGCCTACAGCTTCTGGTGTTCCCAGGCGGTCTCCCATCCAGGTACTAACCAGGCCCGACCCTGCTTAGCTTCCGAGATCTGACAAGATTGGATGCCACAGGGCTACAGCTGCAGGCTGTTGTACATAGGGTCTCTATGAATTGGATACCGACTCCACCACACCTAACAACAACAATGTTTCAGTTGATATGTTGTTGAGGAGTTTGAAAGTTTCAAAGAGATAGGTCTAAGGTAGAATAAAGGAGGGACAATATACATATTCTATGATATATATAGTTTTTAATCCTTAACTACACAATAATCTCTACATAATAGTAGGAATATCTGTTGTCATTGTTGTTAGGTGCTGTCAAGTTGGATCCAACTCATAGTGACCCTATGTACAACAGAACAAAACATTCCCTGATGCTGTGCTATGCCTGGCACTATGTCAGTGCTTCTCTGCTATTCGTAGAGTTTTCAGTGGCTAATTTTTCTTCGAGACTGCTTTGGGAGTGGATTACCACATCCTTCTCCCATATTTGTGGTGCTGGGGATCAAACCTAGGGCCACAGAGCACTCAGAGAAGCACTTTACTAACTGAGCTAAACCCAGCCCCAGAATATCTGTAAAATCTAACAAATAACTCTGGGAACATTTTTTTAATGGATGTATGTCTTTAATCCTAATACTGAGTTTGCCAAACATTCATGTAGAGAATTCATGTTGTTGTTGTTCTTGTTGTTAGTTGCCACTGAGTTGTGTCTGATGCCTAGCGATCCTCATAGGATTTTCAATGGCTGATTCTTTAGGGACTGTCTCACAGAGTGGATTGCTAGAGAATTCATGTACAGAATTGAATTAATTTTGAACTGAATAAATATTTTATATTAGGTAGCCCATACTTCTCAAATTCAGAGAGATCTATGGTGCATCTTAGCAGAATAAAAGGCCCTGGTAATGTACCTACCACATCTTTGAGAAGTAACCATCAATTTAAACTATTCCAGAAATAAAGATGTAGAAATTATTATAAATATTGGAATGCTGAAACCATCTCAGGGACAATCTGGAGGACATTCATGGGACACACTTAGTAAATCACAGTATGATGAAATGTCTCATGAGTAGGGAAAACAATAAAAAGGAATTATGAAATGCCTTCTGTTGTGAATATTCATGAGATTCACACATCAAAGGGAAAGTCCTAGTCTTTTACAGATGGAATATATACTAAGGAACATACTTCCTTTCCAAATCACCTCAAAAACTTACCTTTTGGTATAACTGAATGCATTTGGCTTGTCCCAAATAAATTTAACGTTAATTTCAAAGCCTCCTTACTTTCCTCCTCTCTTTCTATGAAAAAATAAATAACAAAATTGAAAAGCAGACTCTAGTTACTCAAATATATTAGCTTTAGTTAAGAGCCATTATCCCATGTACTATTTGCTTCTGGTACTCTCTCCTAAAACAGATAATTGACATAATTACAACTTCATGTTGTGCTGGTCACCTAGAGGAGCAATTTCCTGCTCACATGGGCACACATGAAGTCCAGTGGTACATAGAGTTCTCACTGAAGTTAGAGATATTTAACAATGGTAAGAATCAGGCATCCAGTCTCTAATCTATTGGGCTACTGATTTTTGTTGCCTTTTTGTTCTAACTCTTTGATTCTCTTCTAGTTTGGTCCTCATTTGGCTAGATCTGCTAGATCTGTGCTCATTTGAAGTATGCAGGATTGATTTCTGAGATTGATGTTACCTAGATTCTTGGATTGAGACAGGCATGGAGGTACATGCCTGTGATTCCAGCAGCTCTGGAGGCAGAGGCAGGAGGATGGCGAGTTCAAGGCCAGAGGCAGCCTGAATAACTTAGTGAGATCCTGTCTGAAGATACACAGTAAAAAATGGACTTGGGTATCTGGCTTAGTGGCAGAATGCTTGCAAAAGCATGTATAAAGCCTTGGGTTCAACTCCTTAATACCACACACACACACACACACAAAAAAAAAAGATTCTCGATTGTCTTATTTTTGCTCTCAGTATTTTTTTAAAAGAAACTAAATAACGAAACAAAAAAACTGATACGAGTATCCTCCATACATAGACTCCATTTGTCCTGTTTCTACAAAGAGTTAGTTTTCATTGTTTCAAGAACTTTTGACAAATGAGTATTGGAGGAAAAGTACTGACAATTTCTACTTTATTAGTTCAAACATTACTTTCTCATTAGCTTCTCTAGGAAAGAAATGATGCAAAAAAGTTGTTACAGAATAATTACAAATTTACTCTTAGAAGATAGCATAATTCCTTATGCAGTACATTTTATGAATAAAAACTTCTTCTACATTGTTGTTGTTATGTGCTGTCGAGTTGGTATCCAACTCATAGTGACCCTGTGTACAACAGGCGAAACACTATTGTCAGTGCTTTTCTGCTATTCATAGGGTTTTTAATGGCCGACTGATTTTTGGGAATGAGTTGCTGAGTCCTTCTCCCAAGCCTACAGCAGCTGGTGTTCCCAGGCAGTCTCCCATGCAAGTACTAACCAGGCCCGACCATGCTTAGCTTCTAAGATCTGACGGGATCAGACGCCACAGTGCTAAGGCTGCAGGCTCTTCTACATAATAATGTTAAAATAAACCATTTGCATTTTGTAAAGTACAATGTGAGATTCACTCATGTCTGCAGGGTTCATATGAGAGGCTGTGACTTGGGCTGGGAATAACAGAATGGGTAGGACTAACAAGATTCCTATACTGTTGCTGAAGAGGGTTGTTCTAAGTTGAGTAGCAGAGTAAAGACATGAAAGACAACCTCTAAAGGGATGTTGGAACTATAAATATTTGGGAAGCCACAACCAGAAGTCTCAGCCTTTCAAGTAGCTATAAGAAATGGGAAAAGTAAGCTGGGCATGGTAGCACACACCTGTAATCCTAGCGGCTTGGGAGGTGGAAGCAGGAGGATTGCAAGTTCGAGACCAGAGGCAGTCTGCGTAACTTAGTGAGACCCTGTCTCAAAAAGTAAAAAAATGGGCTGGGGATGCATCTCAGTGGTCTGGCACTTGCAGAGCATGCAAGTGCAAGGCCCTGGGTTCAACCCCCAGTACCGCAAAAAAAAAAAAAAAAAAAAAAAAAGAAATGGGAAAAGTTATTTAGAAGACAGATTTGTGCCTGGCTGCAAATCTGCAAATCTGAAAAGACACAACAACAATGTATAATCCTGAGGAAGAAACACTGCAGCCTGGCCTTGAGGAGTTATTATTGTAGGACAGAACTCTGGCTTGTTCAAGTATGAGCCTTTTCAGCTGGCCACACAGTCTCTTTGGTTGTTCAGTTTATTATGTCTTTCAAACATATTGGACTAATCCACAGTAAGAAATAGACATTATATGACAGCAAGCACACGCTTACATATATCAAACTATGTTGTTGTTGTCAGGTACCATCAAGTTGTGTCCAACTCATAGTAAGCATATGTACAACAGAATGAAATGTTCCCCAATTGTGTGCCAGGCCCATGATATCTTTTATGTGTAAGCCCATTGTTGCAACCTCTGTGTCCATCTTGTTGAGGGTCTTCCTTTTTTTTTTTTTTTTTGGTGTTGTTGTTGACCTGCCACTCCCAAACATGATGTCCTGCTCCATCCTGACATGTTCAAATACATCAGTCCCAGTCTAGCCATCCTTGATTCCAAGGAGCACTCTGATTGCACTTCTTCTAGGACAGACTTCTTGGTTCTTCTGGAAGTCCATGGTATATTCAATATTAGTGTCCAGCACCATAATTCAAAAGCATCAGTTTTCCTGTCTTCCTTATTCAGCTTTCACAAACACATGATGAAATTGGAAATACCATGGCATGAGTCAGGTGTATCTTCATCTTCAATGTGACATCTTTTACTTTTCAACACTTTAAGTAGGTCTTTTGCAACAGATTTTCCCAGTGCACTGTGTTTTGATTTCTTGACTGCTGCTTTCATGGGTGTTGATTATAGAACCAAGTAAAGCAAAATATTGGACAACCTCAATCTTTTCTCCATTTATCATGGAGTTGCTTACTGGCTTGGTTGTAAGGGTTTTTGTCTAGTTGATGTTGAGGCTCAATCCATACTGATCTCCATCAGTAGATCTCCATCAGTAAATATTTCAAATCCTCTTCCTTTTGGGCAAGCAAAGGTGTGTCATCTGCATAACACAGGCTGTGAATGAGTCTTCTCCAATCCTGATGCCATGTTCTTCTTCATAATGTCTAGCTTTTCAAATAATTTGCTCAGCATAGAAATTGAAGAGGTACGGTTAAAAGATACAGCCTTGACACACACCTTTCTTGACTTTAAACCTAGCAGTGTTTCCTTGTTCTGTTTGAACAACTGCCTCCTGGTACATGTACAGATTCCTCATAAGTACAATTAAGTGCTCTGGTATTCTAATTCTTTGCAATGTTAATTGCATAATTTCTTGTGATCCACATAGTCAAATCCCTTTGCATAGTGAATAAAATGTAAATAGATATCTTTCTGGTATTCTCTACTTTCAGCTAATATTCATCTGACATTAGCAATGATATCTCTGGTTCTACAGCCTCTTCTGAATCTGGCTTGATTTTCCAGCAGTTCCTTTCCTCTGTACTGCTGCAATCACTTTTGAATAATCTTTAGCAAAATTTTACTTGTGTGAGATATTAATACTGTTCAATAATTTCCACATTCAGCTGGATCCCCTTTCTTGGGAATACATACAAATATGGATCTCTTCCAGGCATTTGGCCAAATAGCTGTTTTCCAAATCTCTGAGATAAACAACTGATCACATCCAGTACTGCATCTGTATGGCAAAACATCTCAATTGGTGTTCCATCAGTTTCTGGAGCCTTGTGTTTCATCAGTTCCTTCAAGTCAGCTTCCATTTCTTCCTTCAGTACCATTGGTTCCTGATCATATGAAAACTCCTGAACTGGTTGGTTAACCACCAATTCTTTTTGGTATAATGACTCTGTATTCCTTCCACCTTCTTTTGATGTTCCCTGCATTGTTTAATATTTTCCCTGTAGAATTCTTCACTATTGCCACTCGAGGTTTGAATTTTTTCTTTAATTATTTAAGCTTGAGAAAAACAGAGTGTATTCTTCCCTTTTGATTTTCTATCTCCAGCTCTTTGCACATGCCATTATAATATCTGATTTTGTCTTCTTGAGCCACCCTTCCAGTTCCATCCCCACACATCTGTTCTTGTTCTGACTTTTCATATTGAAATGTTGCATCGTCTTTTTCCACAAATGTAGTCAATTTGATTCCTGTATGTTCGATCTGGTGAATTCCATGTGTATAGACACCCTTTATGTTGATGAAAACATATATTTGCAATGAAGGTCTTTGGTCTGACAAAATTCTGTCATGGGATCTCCAGCATTGTTTCTGTCACCAAGGTCATATTTTCCCACCATGGAGCCTTCTTTGTTTCCAACTTTTGCATTGTAGGCACCAGTAATTATCAGTGCATCCTGGTTCATTGTTTGCTTAATTTTAGATTACAGAAGCTGGTAAAAATCTTCCCTATCTTCATTTTTGGCCTTAGTGGTGAGTGTTCAAAATTAAATAATAGTTATGCTAACTAGCCTTCCTTATAGATGTATGGATATTATTCTGTCACTGATAGCATTGTACTTCAGCATAGATCTTGAGAGGTTGTTTTTGATGGTGAATGCAACTCCACTTCTCTGTAAGCTATCATTCCTGGTATAGTAGACCATATGATTATCCAATTCAAAAAGGCCCATATCAGTCCATTTTAGCTCACTGATGCCTAAAATGTTGATGTTAATGTGCTCCATTTCCCTTTTGATGATTTTTCAATTTTCCTAGATTCATATTACATACATTTCATGTTCCAATTAGTAATGGGTATTTACAGTTGTTCTCATTTTGTACAGTATCTCATTTTGACTTGTGCCACATCAGCAACGAAGGTCCCTGAGGCTTTACTCTATTCCTGTTATTAAAATCAACTCTACTTTGAGGAGGCAACTCTTTCCCAGTCGTCTTTTGAGTGTCTTCCAACCTGGGGGCCTCATTTTCCAGCACTATATCTAACAGTATTTCTCTGCCATTCATAGAATTTTCAAAGGCTAATTGTTTGGGGAGTGGATTGTTGTTGTTGTTGTTGTTGTTAGGTGCTGTTAAGTTGGTGTCTGACTCATAGTGACCCTACATACAACAGGCAAAACAGTATTGTTAGTATTTCTCTGCTATTCATAGGGTTTTCAATGGCTGATTGGTTTTTGGGCGTGGGTTGCTGGGTGCTTCTCCCAAGCCTACAGCACCTGGTGTTCCCAGGCAATCCCCCATTCAAGTACTAACCAGGCCTGACTCCGTTTAACTTCTGAGATCTGATGGGATCAGATGCCACAGTGGTACAGCTGCAGGCCGAGAGTGGCTTAGTTGTGTCTTTTTCCCTACTTGGTCTTAGTCTGAAAGTTCAGCTGAAACCTGTCCACCAAGGGTTGCCTTATTGGTATCTATAATACCAGTGGCATATCTTTCAGCATCACAGGAACATGCAATCCTCTACAGTACAGCAAACTGACAGGCACATAGGGGTAAAACCATGTAAGTAATTGAAATAAAAATGTGACTCATTGGCATTCATTTCATATGTGTGTATGGCATGAATACACTCTACTTTCTACTCTGTGAAACTCTTCTATTGATAAAAATAGAGAAAATAACTACATCTATAAGAAATCTACTAATTATAGATAAAATTAAAGATGTGTCTTTTTATCTGTATAGGTTAATGTATACAATCTGATATCATCTATTAAATCAATGCTCCTCACTACTCACCAATAGGCTGTGACTACAGTTTAAAAAATAGTAAGAAGCTACTGCAACACCTTTGACAGTATGCGAAAGTTCTCATGGAGTGTCACAGTCTCTCACCTTCCTCAGGAGCACCTGGGGCTCTGCACACATTCTCTTAGCACCAATTCACACAATTTGCACTGAGTCAGTTTACAGTTCTACTGTATGTATTCTGACATTTTCTCTTTGGTTCATTTTGTATTATTGGCTTCAATGAAAACTAGAGCAACAGGGGCTGTACTGTGCCTGCCTCACTCCTGGATCTCCTTTTACAGGTCCTCCCAGGATCTAGCACAATGGATACCTTCCACTGCACTGATGATAAATGCCGTTGACCACTAGCACCCTTGAGTGGTAATGTAGAAGGTATATAATTTGGTTAACTGTAAGGAATTGTAAATGTGTACCTTTTTTTGGCCCCTAGCTGAAGATTTTAGTCTATAAAATTGGATGAAAGAGTCAATGGAACATGTATATTTCTTCCATGATGCTCTCAAAAATTCAGTTTATTCATTTATGCCTCAAATATCTGAGTGACCACTATTTAATAGATATTATTTTAGCACTGACTATGGATGGATTAAGAACTTAAGTGTCAAAGGCTCAACTGAGAACTGAAAGAGATAATGCGGATGAATATCTTTCTAGCTCCAGAAGAATTGCTTAAACAAGATACAGAAGAGCTAACTTTGAGAAGTTCAGTGAATTTGACTACTCTAAGATTAAAATATTTTGCTCATTAAGTCATCTTGAAAGGAAAAAATAAAGACAAGATAGCACTTGGGAAAAATATTGGCAGCATACATAACAAGAATCAGACTCGAAATGATGTGAAGAATTCCCACAACTTAGAAATGATCAGCATCCCTCTTCCCTTCTGTGGACACTTAATTGCCCCTACTCTCATATTTTCCATTGATTCTGATGCCCTCATTCACTCAACAAGTTAGGAATTTGTTGCTCATTACTACCTTTATGTCATTTCCTTCAGCTAGGATAATTTTGCCACTACGAGCTGGACCAATGACACTCCAAATACTTTTGTAAGCCCATCACTCCCAAGAACTTTCCCTGATGAAGTCAACTCATCACTGTTTATTCTGTCAGAATTCATAGAGAATCAATTAAAATTCTGTTGCTATATTTACATATATTTTTGAATTGTGATATTTTATATATCCCATCTACCCTGTTAATTTCAACTTTCCCTGAATATAAGAACTCTTGTATTACATTCTTTTTTCATGGTATTTCTTCTTCCAGGGTTTTCCATCCCACAGCTAAGCACAATATTGTGCATGTGAGGAGTACTCAGTAAGTGAGCATATGCTTCATGAACTGATCGAAAATACAAAGATTTTTACTAAATTTAATTACGACCCTTCAAAAATAGTGCAAAACTAAGGTGGATTTTCCAAGGAGGTAAAAAGAAAAAAACAAGAAATTCAAACAAATAAGTGCCTAATAGAGATCTTAGATGAGTTATGTAGACAAATGGAAAAGATTTAAAAATATCTATTTACAAAGAAATTGCGAAGAAAGAAGAAAGCTATGTAAACAAGCAAAATTAAGGAAAAATTATAGATTAGAGTAGAAAAGATAACAAGCAGCAAGTTTTTCCAAAAACATTTCAAATGGCAGCAAAATGTTCCAATAGAATGGCAACAAATTAAAGAAAATGACTGGACTAATTAGGATTATAAGCAAGAGATTGTTTAGAAGATTAAAACCCCAAATGTGTCTATGCTTCTTAATTTAGAAAAAACAGGTGGAAAATATCTTTATCAGACAATAATTTTCCTGAGACAACAGATGTAGGCAGTTAAAAAAAAGTTACCTGCAAAGAAATTACACAAAGCAGCAATTACAGACTATGCTCATGATTTTTATCAGAAAAGAAGAAAGTGATAAAACATTGATTTGGACATTTTAAGACAGTGTCAGGGTCATAAGAGTTTCAGAATGGCTAGAATATTGCAAGGTAGAAATGAAACCATTGACTAAAGACTGTATAAATTAAGCACTGAATTAGTTTGGGCATTTCAAATTCTCCAATTTCTTTGAGTGCTCAAAAATATTTGAATTAAAGTGATTATTTGTAAAGTAGAACTTCACTCAAACATTACCCTCTGGTAGTAGAATATGATAAAATAAGGGTTCACTTGCTCTTTAAATTAAGGTTATTGAGTTATTCAGGCACCAAAGGTAATTACAATTAGTACTATAAAGCTGGTTTGTGTATAAGGTATTTTTGTGACATGAATCCTGAAGACATAATTTCAGCACAACTAGCTTGCATCGGCTGCACTCAGTTGACAAAGGCCAGATTGCATTTTGTGTGGGAAGTTAGATAGCAACAATGACTGTGACGTAATTTCATGCCTACTACTATATGAAGCTCTTTCAGATAAGGTCAAAGACCAATAAATGTTTTCAAATATTTTACATTCTATCTGCATATGTCACTAATACAGAAGCATCATTCATTTCATCATCTTTTTGATGGAAATATCCGTGGAAGTAAGAAGTATGGAGGCTTTGCAGTTTGAAAATATGGTATCAAGTCTAGGTTCTGTTATATACTTGTTGAATGACAAGGGTAAATCACTTTAGTCCCTAAACTGATAAATAGGGACAGGGTTTGGGTTGGTGGTGGCACGTGTCCCCTACAGGCTGTTTGTGAGAATTAATTTTGATCATGCATGTGAATATACTTTTACAATCATTAACATTCTCTAAAACACCAATGGTCAAAGAGGATGAGGGCTAAAAGGCGGCTTGAGATTTATGAATCTGTAGATCTTTGATGGGGTTGGAAGTGGACATCTCATTGAGGACATGATGGATCTGACTGCAGAGAAGGTGAGACAGTACAGGCAACAAGTGGAAGTAGTGTTTTCCAAAAAGTTTCTATTGTGTGACCCAAAATACATTAAGCTTTTTGGGTTGGAGGATTTTGTTTGTTTGAGACAGGTTCTTACCGTGTAACCCAGGTTAGTCTTGAGCTAAGCTCCTCCTGACTCAGTCTCCTAACTGCTGGGATGACAGAAGTGTGACACCACAACTGGCTAGATTAGGTTTTTAAACCAGAGATTGTATCATGTATATTTTTACATGTCTAGCTCTATCTGGGCTCGGGGTTAGTTCAGTTGGTAGAGTGATGCTGTGTGATCTCTGAGGCCCTGGGTTCAATTCCCAGCACCACAAAAGTGGGAGAAGGATGTGGCAGCCAGACTCCCAAAAAAATCAGCCATGGGAAATCGAAAACCCTATGATGTTTTTGCTATGAGTCCGGCTCTGAGTCGGACACAACTTGACAACATCTAACAACAGCAGCTCTATTCTAATTAGCTACATAATGGGGTGCTGAGTAAAAATAGCACTTAGAATATTAGTTGATGACAAAGGAAAGAACAAAAGAGGACAAAACCTTCAGATAAAGCAAAGACAAGGGAAGTTTTTCTGTTTTTTGAGTTTTCTTGTTTTTAATATATTAATTGGAAAAGGACAGAGTGAGTAGGGTAGGAGAGAGAAATGGTATTGTGGAGAACACCCATTCTCTTAAATGTAGGAGTCAGCCAAGAGGTGACGAGACCAAGAATACAGAGGAGGGCTGTGCCACAAGAAACAAGAAAAAATGGCACTGTGAGTCCATGGAAATGGTTTACCTTGGAGAGAAAAAGAGAAATTCTGAGTTGTTCCCTGCTGTGAGGAAGAAAGCTAATGGCGCTCCAGTCAGACAGGTTCTACCTTCCAGGAATGCAAGAGTTAAGCTTTTCCTGATGGATAAGAGGGTGGGATGGGAGTTTTGATCTGGCTGAGTGTTCTATAAGAAGTTAATACGAGGTAAGAAATGGATAGATGAAAAGGACCTGCGGTAAGGATATCAGGAGTGATGAAAAGAGCAGAGTATAAGCTACAGGTTAAGAATAGAGAAGGGAAGGACTCAGGAGGTAGATGTTTAGTTATCTTGCAGCATGTGCAGGGCAGGAAAGGTGTGCTGATGGGCTACCAAATTTTCACCCCAGAGGGCCCAACCTGATGGCACACATTTTTCTCTCAGTGAAAGAAGATAAGCTGGGAGCTAGGCATGTAATTTACAAAATTGCACACAAGAAATAAACTTTTGAAGTAGAGGTAAGGAAAGTTAATATGGTAAAACTGGAATAATTATGAAGAAGAAACATTGATAGCTGAACCTGCCCAGAGATGGCAGGGTTTGTCTTGAGAAGCGTAAGCTCACAGTAGAGGCTCATTTTGTCAGCCACTCCAGTGATTGCTGATAATTAAAACACATGAAATTTCATTTCATGATTCTAAAGTGGCATTCTTTTGCTAACCTAGACAGATAATGCCTCTTCATTCCTTGTTCAAATGTGTCTTTACATTTATTACTTTTCTCTAACCAAATAAACACATAGGCAAGAACAGATGAACTTTAAGTTCCAGAACCCCTGAAATTTCAGCTGATATTTGAACTACCATAAATGTCACAACACTGCCAAAGCTGTGTTATACTACCTAATCCATCAATTGCTTTTTGAAAATCATGTATTACTTCTATAACAAAAATTATACATTCTACTTTTGTGAATACATTCTACTTATAAAAATTAGTTGGTGCATCTTAGAATTAAAAAATTTATCATTCTTCTGTTTCTTGGTTTGCCTCCAGTGTTTTCTTATTCAAACCATGATGTACTAATTTCGCTGTACACACTGCTTTGCTTCCATGTGTTGATGTATTTCTAAAATAATGTGGGATTGTGATATTGAAGAAAACGCACACAATAAGGTAACTTCTGGAGAGGCTGTATCAATTTACAGTCCCATCAATAGTGCATGAGAGTATGCCCTATTGTTTAGTAGCCTCATGTAACTACATCCTTGGTATAATGAAGAAACTCTTCATCAAAGCAAACTCTTTGTCTTCTTAGGTTTTTTAAATCAGAAAAACTTGACATATGTGAAAGAAATATCAGATGGCACATACCACAAAATACAAGTGTGAAGAAGTGTCTAAATATATTCTATGTGACCTATATAGTGTGTTTGAAATGCTATATATCAACAAAAACTTCTGTAAGTCAATGTATGTGAACGGGTTTTGCATTTCTTTCAATCTTTTCATGCATTGATTTACTTTGCTTTATTGTCATCATGATGCATTGCAGCTATTTTCTTTCCTCTTTCCACTATAATCAGTAATTTTCCATGTTACTGTACTGTTCTAATAAGCATCAAGAATAGCTACAAAACATTCCTTTAATGCTGGGTTTGGTGGCACAGGCCTGTAATCCCAGCAACTCAGGAGGCAGAGCCAAGAGGATGACAAGTTCAAGGCCAAAGGGAACCTGCATAATTTAGCAAGACCTTGTCTTAAGATAAAAAAAATTATAATGGGCTATGGGGTGCAGCCTAGTGGTAGAGCACCTGCAAAGTATGTGTGAGGCTATGGTTTCAACTCCCAAGTACCACAAACAAAAAACATTCTTTTAATGGGTTGTGTTCAACTGTTCTTAGATTGCCTTCAGTTTTTTCCTATCATTCATAAAGCTGTAATATATATTTATGGTGTGCTGTTTCTCCCCACACACACACATTTGGCATTATTTCCATAAGATAGTTATAGGCTAAAATTATCTCCTGTTGTTGTTGGGTGCCATTGAGTTGGGTGTGATGCATAGCAACTCTATGTACAACAGAAGGAAACATTTCTAACACAGTGCCATGCCCGGCACTACATCAGTGCTTCTCTGTTACTCATAGGGTTTTCAATGGTTGACTGAGTCAAGAGGAATAATCCTTTGCTGCAGGGGACTGTCCTGTGCACTGCAGATGATTTAGCATCATCCTTGCCCTCTATGTTATCCCTGATTTGTAACAACCAAAAATGTCTTTAGACATTGCCAATGATTCCAGCAGGTACATAATAGGACTTCCTGAAGAATCTTTTCTTTCTGACAAATACATTTTCAAAATGTAGTAAACTGTCAATTGTTAATCTGCTTTGGAAGTTTAGATAATTGTATGTAAAGTGAGAAAATTTCCTTCATAGGTATGAAATTACTGCACGTGAATACAGGCTAAAACATGAAGAGGTCCACTAAGGTCAACTCAGAAAGTTTTATGATGGTGCCAAAGCTGAACAGATGGTGAAACAGAGGGGAATATAATTCAACTGCCCAAGACCACTATCCAAGAAGTTGGGACTAGCATGCAAACCTATCCCCCAGGCTTCAGGTCTTTCCATAATCCCACCCTATTGCTCTTATCATCCTTTCTCCCCAATATAATTCAGTTAGGTCTGTCTCCTTCAAGGGATCATTTTTGGAAAACTCACTGAACTATAATAATTTCAACCAGTCCCCAAGATATGCCTATATTAGCATGGAATTCTTCAGCAGTTGATATTTAAATGACTGTCACTTGTACTCCAGGCTTGGAGGGCGCTTGGGTAAAGGCTTTGATCACAAAGAGCACCTACAAAATGCTATCTATTAGGACAGCTTCAATTGCATCTTGCGTTATTTTGTGAGGATTATGATGGTACCTTAAACTGGCCTAGTAGTGCTGGCTCTTTATAAAAATAAGATGAACATTGGCCAATAGTAGGGAAGTGAAAAATGTGAGCAAAACCCATTTTAAAATTGAGTACATTATTAATAAGTTACCTTTAATAAGAAAGACAGTTGGGAGAAAGGACTGATGAGTTAGAAAAGGGAGAGGGGAAGGGGACAGAGACCTTTGAGGCAAACTTATTGAGAGGTCAAATGCTCCAATGTTGAGAGTGTCAAATGCAGAGGTATTTCTATAGATTGTTGATAATGAACTCCATGTTGTTCACCATTGTGTCCCTGAGACCGCATGCAAATACTTGTACATTACTCACATAATACTTATTAAGGTTATTTGTTAGGTGTTGTCAAGTTGGGTCCCACTCATAGTGACTCTATGCACAATAGAATGAAACACTCCCAAACACAGTGCCATACCTAGCAGTATTGTCAGTGCTTCTAGGGAGAAGGACTTGGCAACCCACTCCTGAAACAATCTGCCATTGAAAACTTTATGAAATAGTTATTAGAGGAATGATTAAATGACTGCCTGGACCTGGCTTCTGGAAAATCACTTACTTTGCTGCAGCAGGGAATCAGATCCTGCCCTTCACACATGTGGGCTAAGGATGGAAAATCAAACACCTACAACTGCTGTGGTGCAGCACCAGGCACTGCAGGTGAATTGCACTGAACACTTACAACTGGTGTGGTGCAGTCCTAAGCACTGCAGGTAGGGTGTGAATGCAAGTAGAATATAAGAAACATTTCCTAGATTTAAAGGCTGACAATCTTATCAGAAAGATGCAATGTGAGATAGCTAATAATCTTTAAGGAATTTTTAAAAAAGAGATTCTGATGGTTGTCCAAAATCAGATGTTGAGAGGTCAAATGCTACAATGTAATCAGAATTTGTCAAGAAATAGAGGTCTTCCTCTTCAACCCTCTCAACTCTTTTCATGCAATCCTGCCTTAACAACTAGGTTGAGAAAATCTCAAAAGCTTTGAGGTAGTAGTTGTTCAAGTGAAAATATGAAACCATGTACTCTGCAAACAGATATTAGGAGTTGCTCTTTGTAAGGCATTACATAAGAGACATTATAAAGGACTGAAGAATGAGTGGAATATGATTTCCAGTTTCTCTGGTACTTACAGGCTAATCAATACTTTTGATTAAGCTCAAGTTGTAGCATACAAAGCTTTTTTAAAATCACATAAACCAGAGTTAGAATTGTGGCTCTGCCTATTTGTGATCTTTAATATATCACGAACTTACTGATTCTCACTTTCCCCATTTGTAAAATGGTATTGATAATTTCTCTTTCATAGGGTATTATACAATAAAATGAGATAATGAACAGAAATCAGTGTTCTTCAGTGAAGGCTAGGCTAGCTATTCAGAGATTGAAAATTGTTGAAAATTTTTCAACACAGTAAGTGCAACATTAGCAATTAATCTAAAATTATGGTGAGAGTTAAGATGCAAAACTATTTAACTCTACAGCTTGAAATCCAGAAGTACTACTCACTGAGGAACTTCCACTGTTACTAAGTAGTTGTGCACAAGAGAGTCAAAAAAAGAACTGTGCCTAGGAAATAAATCAACATTTTTGAAAGGAGTATCACCACATCTTCAGATTTATAAAACGTGAAAGAAAATCAAAATTGCAAAAGCAGTTCAAAGAAGATTAATTATTTTATATTTTTCTCAGAGCAAAGAGCCAAACTGGGGAATACGTGCTAACCAGGGTAATAACTTTGCAATCTAATCAGGAAAGGATGTGGAGGTATTGTGAGATCCGTGCAAACTTCATTTCAGTGTCTACTGAAGTGTTGGCATAGGCTTCAAAGAAACAGATGCTTAACAAGCGACACTGTTAGCACTGCAAAACTGTGGTTCAGGTCTAGAAGGAATACTTTTACAATATTGATCACCTCTGGACACAAAAGATATTACTGCCTCAGAGAGGGAGCACAAAGCCATGGCCAAGCATCAATTCCACTAGAGCTCAAGAAAATAAGTTTTCATGAGGAAGGGGTGAAGACAAATAGAACTCAGTCACACTTGGGAAAAAAACTTAGGTAATTAATTTAAAAATCTCATGATAAATCATGTGTGCAGTGTAAATAGAGAAGACTCACATTACTGAGCAAACAATTTAAATGCAGGGTCTTTCTCTGTTAAAAGCAATCAAATAAAAAAAGGAAGATGAAAGGGACCTCAATCTCCAGTTAAAAAAAATAATTATAGGTCAGGAGGACAACTGTTTCTCAAAGAATACTAATGATTCACAGAAAAAATTCCCTAAGACAGAGAGGAAAAAACAGAATAGAATGATTCCTCAAGTAAGGTTGAGATTTAACAAGTTCTCTATCTTTTCACCTTCTGAATATGGATATTATAGTTTAGATTTAAAATATAGTAGTTAGATTTTGAAAATGAGAAAAAAGTAAAACACAAATTGACAACTCAGAAATCATCTTCAGTTTTCCATGTAAGACAAATTCCTCCACTTTTTCAAATTGATTTTTTAGGGCGAAATTTCTAGGTTCAGTGTGGAACTTCTACATAAACCTGACTGGTTTTCCTTAAATATCTTTCAACTCTATTATTTTTAAAGTAAATATATGAGAAAATTATACTGAAGATTACCTCATCAATAAAAGTTCGAAAACTGTTGCAATTCATCATTACCCATCATGGGTGAGCAGAGATTCTTAAAACAATTAATAAATGTGGTTTTGAACAAATACAAGAACTTTTTTTTTTTTTTACTGAACTTGAGTTAAAGATTTTAAGAACAAGTGTTATAAAACAGATTCCATTACTTTCTCATAATATGTGGACATTGAAATAAAATACAAGATTTTTTGACATCTGCAAGATATTCATGCATGCTTATAAATAAATATAACAGCCTATTGAAAAATTATTATACTATCTTCCTTCTAGTTGTAGATTGCTCTAATAGTTTCAGGCATTTTTTTTTATATTTTTAGTACACTTTAGATGTTATCACCAAATTTGGAGATAAGCTTCTTATTTACTTCCCAGGCAGTTGTTAAAGTAATTATAGTGAATATTTGTAAGGGTTTTGCAGTTGGTAAAATATTTTCTCATTTGCTTTGGACCTCAGGATATGAGGAAAGGTATATTTATTTTCCATATTAAAGATGAGGAAACTGAAGTTTAGAGAGAGTGACTATCACACAACTAGTACAAAGTTGGAACTCAAGCTCTGCTTCTCCAACACAGGAATTGCTGCTTTCCCTCTCACAAGACATCACAGCCTTCCAAAAGTAGTTATTAGCAAAGACTGATAGTGGAGATTGCAGAAAAATGAAATATTTATAAAACACTTGAAGGAAGTTTGCACAATACTGCAAAAGCAATGAGTGAAAAAAAAACATGAGCAAGACAATTATCACTCAATGGTAACTTGTGTTTTTGTAAAGTTTCCAAAATAGTTTATATATAATGTCTTTTGAGTATTATATTAATCTACTGGGACAAGGCTGATGTATTTGGTCTTCTCTTACAGGACTAAGTCCTAGGCTTGAAAGCAACAGCTGACAGAATTCTGGTCTTCTATTCCTAGTCCAGCTTTCTTCCATTGCAAGAGTGGTTTTCAAAATATAATCCTATCCCCAAGACCACAATCTTGCTGATGACTACAAAGCAACATAACATGTCTGAAAGGGTTTGTTTTGTAAAATAATATCTTACATATAAGCTCATATGCATTTCTTACTAATAAAACTGAGTGGTTTATGAAGTCCTCAAATTGGTTGAGGGTCTTATTATCACCAAGTTCTTTTCCACTGGGAAGTATGAATTTATAGATGTAGTTAAAAGGAGTTTATCTGCTTTTCATATTGGTAACCAATAAATATTTAGGAACAAACGCTCCACATACTTCATACACATGAAAAGGCTTAAATGAATCCCTTTCTGCTATGTTCCCCTGACATTATATCCCTCTCCTTGGTTTGCTAGCCCTCTGTGTGCTTCTGTTTTGACTCTCACAATGCTCCTTGCCCAAGCAAAAAGTTCAGTGATTTGGTTTGCTCCAAGATCCTCAGGAATGAACAATGGTTCTAGGAAAATTATGGTAGAAGGGCTTGAAAACAGGAGGATCCTCTACTGCAGGCAGCACTGAAAAGGCACAGTAAATGACAAATTATTCAATAGGCACTCATTTGCAATCAGATTATCTGAAGAGAAGTTATTTTAATTTTCTCCCTCCCTCCCTCCCTTCCTTCTTTCCTTCTCTTCTCCCTCTCCTCCTTTCTCTTTTCTTTCCTTTTTTCTTTTCCTTCCTTCCTTCCTCTTTCTTTCCTCTCCTTCCTTCCTTCCTTCCCTTCCCCCTTCCCTCCCCCTCCTCCCCCCCTCCTTTCTACTATTGTTTCCATGTTAAAGTACTTTTAGAAGAGAGTCATACCAATTGTTTTGGTGCCTGGGCCTCTAGAGGCCTTAATCTTGCCTTGGGTAAGGACAGAAAGGGAAGGGTTCTTAGTCACTTATGTCACAGGTAAAAAAAACATGGGCGTGTCTGCAAGTATTTTATGCTTCTTTCAGCTGTTGTTTAGGAAATGCAACCCTTAAATTATTCTCCACTGTAAGTCTTAGCTATAGGTGATTAAAAATAGACAGGAGAGAAGGATATAGCTGCAGTTTGCAGGACATAAAAAATGCACATGCTGCTAAATTGTGCAAGCCATGGGAAATACTTCTCACAGGTGTTCCAGGACTCTGCAGAGGTTATTCATTTACCTCCAAGTAAAAGCCAAGGAGTTGACTGGAGGCTTTGAGTCTGTCTGTCTCCCCCTTTTCTTTGGCACCTTAGATTCCTGGAAATAGCAACACTTATCTGAGCTCTGTGGCAACCACAGCAACCAGGCTGTCCCCAAATCTGAAGTGGAATCTGGCACTGGAAGCTGGGTGTTTTTCTTATGGAGGGCTTTTTGTTTGTTTTTCTTATGGAATTTCTTGCTTGTCCCAGTCTGCCAGAGCCCCATCTTCAGGGACTCCTAAAAGACTTATTTTCAATATAAGCTTCAGTGATGGGAAAAGATCTTAAGAGAATAATTTCGCAAAAGACTCTTCAAGTAATTATCATTCCTCATGTTCTTTTTGGGTTATAATGATTGAATTTTGGAGCCTGCCTCCCGTAGCAATTTCAAATAGGGGACAGTTTTAAGAATAAACATACCACTAAGTGTCTGTCCCTAGTAATGAGTAAGTGAGTCTGCCTGGCTGGGTGTGAAGATGTTTGGATTCTAAAAATATAAAAACTATCAGTCAGATTAATGTCCTTTCTCACGCTGGCACCTCAAGTGTGCTGGCGCCTGCAATAACCCTAAATTCCAAGGTGGATAATAAATACAAGCTGCTCCTGTAGAAAGCTCTAGGATTGGGTGAGTGTGCGTTTGTCAAATCTCAAACCTACTCTGGCAAGCAACGTTGGCTTTGGCTGGACACTAAGACATTTACTCTGGACGATAATGCCAAGACATTAACAGCTGCTGGATTAATTATTTATGGTATTAGTGTCAATCATGAGACAAAAATCAAAGAACAATATCTTAAAACCCAGTTAAAACAAAACAAAACAAAAAAAACCTTGCCAACACAGCTCTTATTTATTACCTTTGAATTTACTCCCACAAAGGTAATCTCAGAACACTGCGCCCTTAATATTATTTTCCCTTTCCCTGTCGGTGTTCTCTTTTTAAGTGCTTTCCCTTTCAGAACTGAGCATTTTAGGCACGTCTGCAGTACCAAGTGACATATTTTAGCTGTGAAAACTAGTTTAAATAAACATGGAATAGAGAGCCGGTGGAAAATATACCCCCTCCCCCGCCAGGGGGTCTTTCAAGGTCCACAAGAGGCTGCGCTGCCTTGGCGCTGCCGGCCTTCCCCGCTCCGCCCCAAACCGCCCGGGCTGCCCTGTGTGGTCAGCGAGCCCGGAGCTGGTCAGAGAGGAAAAGCAAATAGTTGGTCCGAGGATCTCCAAGAGGAGAGTTTCACTCTTGACTCATGTGGAACATCCGCCCCTTTGCGCCGTTTAGCACCCCGGGTTGGGGACCTCTGCCCCTGCCAAGGCTGTCTTCAGCGACCGCGGCTGCGAGGCTGGACACCGCGCCGGACCCCTGGCAGCACCGAGCCCCCGGTCCCCGGCCGAGCGCGCACGCCTGGAAAGGCGGGATTTAAGGCAGCGCTGCTGCGGGAGGCTCTGCAGTGCCAGCCCGCCGCGAGCACTCCCGCCTCATTCGCCCCGGTGCGCGCCTCGCGCGTCTCTCCCAGGTCACCGTCACCGACTTAGACGCGCGGGAGTGGTTTGGCGCGTCTCACCCCGGGGGCCCGCGACCCGGCGAGGGCGCCCAGCAGGCTGCCGCTTCCCGCAGGGCGCGCCCCGCGCGTCGGGCGCCGACCCTCACCTGGGCGAGGCCGGGCGCGCAGGCGCTCAGAGCGGGGGCCGCGGCCCGAGCCTCGGCCCCACGCCCTCAAGAGTTGGACAGTTCCGGGGCCGCGCCGCCGCCACCCGGGCTGCAGCGGACGGCGGGAGAGCGTCTGCGCGGAGCCCCAGCGCAGCCCTGGTGGGACCGACGCCGCCGCCAGACCCCGAGCTACAGCGTCTCGGCTGGAGGAGCTGCTGCCCCACGCGCCCGCGGCCCGCGCGCCGAGGTAAGCGCTCGGCACCCGGCCCGGCCCGGGGCTCCCGGCTTGGGCTCCGCCTTCCCGCGCGTCCTCTGCCCGCCCCCGCCGAGCTCTCGGGCACCTGAGCGCGCGGCCGGGGGCTGGGAACCCCCTCCCGATAGAGTTTGCGCTGGGTCCCGCGGTCCCACTTGTGGAGGAGGGCGCCCAGGCGCTTCTCCCCCGGCCGCGGAGACGAGGCTCCTGCGAGTTCCTGGAATTAAAACAGTAGGTCGTGGAAGCCCGGGGAGCAGAGGAGTCCCTAGGGTAGGCTCAGGTTCGCAAGGACGGAAGGGGAAGATGGAAATGGATCGAGGACAAGGAGAGTTCCCCACTGTGGTTAGCCGCAGCACCTCGGCCACTGGGAACTTTGGGGTTTGCGTCTCCCTTTTCATGACAGAGAAATGGGTAGTTTGGGTACAGAGGTGTGGGAGGAGGATAGCGGTCGAAGCTTGGCGTCCCAGGAGAGTTCCGCAACCCAGAGAAGGGGAGCTCTGGAGACAGGGAGGCGGAGAGAAGGTGCTCAAAGTTTGCACTTGATGGGAGCCCTGAAGGGCAGCCGCGGCTGCAAGCGCTGGTGACGGTGTCAGCGCAGGCTGGGAGGACACAGTGGGACGGCGGAAGGACCAGGAGAAGGGGAGGGGGAGGACCATCTGCTTCGCCACTGCTGCGTGCGGGCCCGTGAGAAGCAGGGACTGGCCGGCGGACGCTCCTCCGCTGTTTCCTCAGGCTCTCAAGACAGTTTTTACTGGGAACCTGGAAGGGGAGTGTCCTGAGTCCTTCAAGGAAAACAAATGCCTAACCTCCCGCTCCGCCCTCCACGAGTGCAAGTAAACACAGTTTTGGAATGTTCTCAAAAGTTCCTGGATTGGGAAGCATCCTTGCCCATTCTCTTCATTTTCATTTAGAGACGGGTTTGAGATTCTCTTTGGTTTTGCTTTCCTGATGAGCATCACACCGAGGTTAATGCAAACTTTGTCAAGGTGGAGCAAAAGAGGCCAAAATAGGAAGAACAAAGCATTTGTGTTACAGGGTTCAGCCTAAAGCATGGAAACTGGCAGCTTCTTCACAATTCATGACGCGGGGGAAAATACATTTATCAAATTAAAAAGAAAGCTTTTCATAAAGTCGAAAAGCTACATTTTAGTTTCAGGGTCTGATTTTACCTGTTTTCAGAATCCTTTCATCTTATTTTGGTGCCTTATGTGTGGTGAGCACGTGTTGCCCCTTCCCTGTGATAGATGATTGCCTTTACATTGCAGAATACTCTCTTGCAAGTTTGGCTGCCTGAGATTTATAAGGTGAAAAACTGTTTATTTAGGCAAAGTATTGGTTGTGCAGATTCTATATTTCCATAAATCAAGTATTTGTGGATTTATAATTTAGATACCTATTTCTAAAAGTGATTTGAGGAAGTTTAGGATGAAAACCACAAATCAAATAACTATTATTGTAGGTCTCCTTGACCTCTCTTGGATGTATCTGTAGTAAAATGCTTTTGGATAGGCAAATTCTTCTAACAAAGGAAACATTTCTGTCTTTTCTGGAATCATCCTGGTGATATCAATGTTTTGCTGTGTAATCCCTTATGTGGTTCATTTGCATTATATTATTTTATACGTAGTAATGAGTTTCAGAGACATTTAATATCCACTAAATATCATTGTGTTAAGAAAAACAGTG
The DNA here is from genome assembly GCA_007922755.1 of Pedetes capensis. Lineage (NCBI taxonomy): Eukaryota > Metazoa > Chordata > Mammalia > Rodentia > Pedetidae > Pedetes > Pedetes capensis. The sequence continues at coordinate 58,167 of VMDO01007890.1, forward strand.
TTGATACTTTACAGCATTGGAACAATATACAGATTCACAGAGCAAAAAGAAAACAGTGAATTTAATGTATGCTTCTTGAAGGGAAGCAGAAAGGAGAGCAATAGAAGTGTTTCCTCTTTCAGTCAAGCCAGAGAAGGAACTGTGATTAGTCCTTGTCATCCAAATATGGACAGTTAGTGAGACTTGTCAACAGTTGGAGAGTAACTTTACCAAGTGTGACTATTATATGATGATCTGTCAAAGTATATCAGGTGTTTTCAGCATTTTTTTGCCCAGGCTAATGTCCAAGCACTGAGAAAAAACATTCCTTCAAAATAAACAAGTCTGAAAGTTGAAATGTCTACACAGACTAATGCTGTGTGGAGTTGGGCACCATGAAAAAGACACAGACGCAACCTCTACCCTCTGTCCTTAGACTTTTTTCTTCTGGCTGAGTTTGAAGATGGCACTGCTTGATTTTTAATGGCAACAATTTGTATTTAAAAATGAGTAATTAGCTAACTTTTCACAGTAGTGACTGCTTCATTTGTGAAAGTCTTTGTTCACAGAAATAAGGAACAAAATAGGCTTTCTACTATTCCTATAAGATCCTGTGTCTTCAAAGATCTAAAGAACAGTGTCTGGCAGCTCTAGTTTCCTACTGCCTTTTATTCACTTGTTTTTTTATTATTACTATTATTATTATTATTATTATTATTATAAACCCCCTCCACACCATTTCATTGTCTCTATTTTGCCTCCTTTCTGTTCCTGTCTCTGTACCCCATGAATCTCTGTATGGTCTGTTTTGCCTACTTTTTCTTCTTTATTATTATTATTTTTTTTATTCTACAGATTTCTCTTGGTTTTCTTTGCTTTATAGATTTCCTCCTTTTTTTCTCTTTTGTATGTTACTTTTTATTCAGTGGTGTCCTTTTAACCGTGCTAGATTATTTCTTCCTAAAGTGGCATCTGAGCTCTGCTTTCCCTTCTTAATTTCCTCCTTAGGTTTTGAACCCCCCAAAGAGATACCCTTAGGCTCTCAGGTACCTCAAACTTATCTCCTTTCTATATCTAAATCCAAACTCTAATCAAAACCAGGGATAAGTTTGTGTCAGTTTTCATATTTTCTCTAGTCACTAGGACCTCTCCAATTCCTTTGCTTTCCGTGTATAATTCCCTAACAAATCCCACAGACTCCATCTCCACAGTGCCTCATGATGACTGCTTCTTCATCTTTCTGTTCCCATAGGGACTGTCATTCAGAATCTTATCTCTTTCTAGACACTGTTACATTGGCTTCCTGACTAGTTTCTCATCTCTTGTCTCTCTTTTTTTCAACGCATTTTGCATTTGGCTGTGCAGAATAAGCTTCCTAAAGCACAGTCAAGCTCAGTCACTGGCTAATAAACCTTCCCTCAGTACTCTATCAAACCACATATAAACCTTCCTCTAAGTTAAGATATTCTGCAGGCCAGCCCAAAAATAGCTCCAGAGTCTTTACTCCCATATCATTGGTTCATTCATTTATCTATTAATTTATTCAGTGAATATTTGTGTGCTATTATATGCCAGTCACAGCTTTAGGTGATATCATTTTAAAAAGTGTCCTGTGTATTTGCTCAGTCATATATTTCTCTTTTTTTTGTAGGCATTAATATAGAAATGTTAGTCATGTATTTCAAATTTCATGTTTCAGTGTTGGAATCCGCCGCTGAAAAATAATCTTATGTTGTTATAATGGAGCTCCAGCAATCCCACCAACCTCTGCTACCTCCCTTAGTAGTTCTGAGACATCTTCCCCATCATGAGAATCCTTGAAACAGTCTGACCCTGCTCACACTGAAGACAGTACTCCCTTGATGCACAGCAGGTCTCTAAGCTCTGCCTCTGTGCTGATGCTGTTCCCTTTGCCTGGAACAGGCCTTCACTGCCTTACAACCAACTCCACCTATCAGTGTCAGCAAAATTGCTCTGTGCTTTTTGATCTCTCGTGGTACTGCAGCATTTGCTTCACCAAACCCTGTTACCTTCTGCTTGACCTCTTCTTGAGGTGAAAGTCAGTCTTCCAAATCTGTTTGTGTACTTTCCCCTAAGGACACTACACCAATGGCCTAATCCCAGACCTTTGTCTCCTCAAGTACCCAGGGCCTGGAATATCATAGGGCATCCATCAATAATTTAACTAGTTGGATTAAGTTCTACCTAATTCTCTAGTCTCAACTGTATTTTATTTATTTATTTATTTATTTATTTATTTATTTATTTAGCACTTCAGTTTGGTTCGTAGAGTAGAGCTGGTGCTCTTATAAATCATTTGGAAGTCTTATTAGAATGCAGATTCTGGTTGAGCAGGCCTGGATGAGGCCCAAGAGTCTGCATTTCTAACAAGCTCCCAGGTAATGTTAAAATAGCTGATCTTTGAACCATGCTTTGAACATCAAGGTAGTATATGATACTTAACAGGTTGGGGAGATTCTGGCAGTCCCTGCCTGTCCACCCAAAGGCTTTCCAGTGGTTAGTGTTGCTTCAATATGAATTCCCACTTTGGAAGGATCTGAAGCCTGCCTGTACTTCCCAAGGCTGATGGTATGGGTGGTTATTCCCGTGCATTTCCCTATTACTTCACTGCCACACTACTGCGATTGCTCCTTCTCCGTATGGTGTTTTTCTCTGGTCAGCAACAGTGCTTTGTTCTACATTCCTTCTCATTTCCTCACTATTGCAGATTGTGGCTGTTCTCCTTCCTCACTTTGCTTTATTTTTTTATTTTATTTTTCTTTTCTTTGCTCTCCCTGGCTCTTGAATTCCTCTTCAGGTGTCTTAGCTTCAGGTGCCTTCTCTTCAGGTGCCTGCCCCACCTGTTTTCCTACCGCTACCAGAATTTTTCAGGGTGCAGGAGCGTCAATCTTTCCTCTTGCCTTTGCTGCAAGTGAGAGATGCTGGGCAAAGCTGTTTCCTTTCTGGCTCCTCCATCCCCAGTGGAAGGAGGGTGTGGGTGACAGATTCGTGGGTCGGCTTTGGCACAAAGACACCAAGTGGAATCTTTTCTTGGGGAGCAAGCTGGGGGTCGGAACCAGTTGCTCCTGCTGCTGGAGCTGCTGGATGCCCAGCCTGGGGTTCCTGGGGTTCATGTTTCACCTTCCTGTTCCAGATAAACAACTTGAACTTTCATTATTGTTGTAGCACTAACCAGAGACATATTCATATTTCTTAAGAAAACAACTATTCTTTGGTATCTTCTAGCTCCCTTGTTTTCACTCCTGGATTCAAACTGAAATCTCTTCAAGAGCTTTAAAAAAAATTACTGACACTCTTAGCCTATCTCTGCATAATGGGTTAATTTATCAATATTTTTCAAGTCTCTGCAAGTGATTTTAATCTCTAGCCTGAGTGGAGCACTACTGTACCTGGTCTATAGAGTCCGTGGAATGTGGTGGCTGAGAACATAGGGCATCGTTCTGAGTCAACCCTGGGCCTTTCGCTCATCAGCTTTGACAGCTCTGGGAGGTTATTTGAATCCTTTGGGCTTTCATTTTCTCATCTGTGAAGTGGGTTGACTTGGTTGTGGTGGAAAATATATGAATTGCTATCTGGGGGACCAAAAGTAGACTGCTGTGCACACTGGTTATTCCAGAAGGGGTGGTATTGTTTAGCATGATAATTGTACTGTTAACAACTTGAAGTCCCTGGATCAGTGAAGAGTTACCTTGCTTTAGCCTAGTTAACACTGTCTTTACTACCCACCCTGCTTCAGCTTCAAGAGGTTTGGCACAACGTAATCAGTTTGAAAAGAAATTTATGAGCATATTTCTCAAAAGTCAGTGAGAAAATACAGAAGGCATATATATTTTTAAAAAATCACCCTTTAGTTTTTGATTCATTTGGTGCCACATCAACTCTATGATCTCATAAATACCAGAGATGGATTAAAATACTTTTAAACTGATACAAAAACATGACCATCCTTTCATACCTACTTGATGAAAAATGACTTAGCCCTTTAATAAAGACAGTTCTATCATCAACAAATAAAAAGGATTGAAATTCATTGGCCTAAGAGCATTTTATTTTGGTAATAAATATGAATGTGCAAAGCATTTACATTTTTGACTTTATAATGGGAAATGGAATTTAAAAAATAAAAAAAAAAAAGCACCCACAGAGATATGCTGTCCTATGTAGGCTAAAGCTAATCAGCTTTTTCTCCTTTTTGGCTGAGATTCTGAATAGCCATTATGCTATTATGTTATCATTATATCAGCAAAACAAAGATTAGATAAATAGACATAACCAATATTAACTGAGGGCCTGTATCCCATTATTTTTTCTGCATTCATCTGAAAGTAAAGAAGGAAGATCTTCTATAATTCTAGTCGACCTGGCAAAGATACCCAATCATGATTATTGGAGATTGTTATGCTGATTTCTGTTGCATGTGAAATAGCTGCAGACAAGTCTGCTTCTCATCTTTTTTCTTTTGGAATACAATTTCATTTCTGCATTATTTACTTTCTGACAGGAGGAATATTTTTCAGTTAAATCTTCACTAATAGCCCAAAGTTTATTTTCAACACCATGATGTGTACATTTTAATAACACAATTAAGAAGAGAGGATGAAGTGTTAAAAAATACCATTGAACTACACTACAGCCCATTGTGAGAGATAATGAGCTAATTCTTTTAAATCTCCCATTCAATAGACAAGTATGAAAATTGTGTAAAATTCTACAGAGAGCTGTGATGTTTGATGTGTATTAGTTAAGAGGTCAGTCTGATGGATAGTCCATTAAGTAAGATTCTTACAGTCTCAAAGCTTGGACATGTGGTTAGCTTATACTGGTTTTCCACCAGAGTTCAGATTGTAATTCCTCTCAGGTCTAATAGATTGTTATTTGTGTGAAATATTCGGGGTATGAAAATGACTACCATTCAGCCAAAGACGGTACTTAAATTGTTGTGTCTTTATAGTTAAAAGTGATGTTTTTACAAAATCTTCATTGATAAATTAGAAAAATGAAATCCAGAAAATATTGAATATTTAAAATTTGAGTCTAGGGAAATTAAACATTGCAAGAAATTATAGAAAATGTGCTGGTGTTATGATTAGCATTTATACATCATATGGAGAGTACATACATTCTGCAATGTCCTTAGATTTGATACTTTGGAAAAGGAAAGACTTTTTCTCCTAGGCTTAAGGAGAGAAGTATTACCTTACATGTTATGAAAAATCTAGTGTTTAGGATAAGAATTCAAAGCATAAAATGCCATTATTTGCTTATAAATACACATATATAAAGGTATTTTGATTTTGTATACATAAAATATGTGTATACATAAAATATATAATGGTTCTTTCACATGTTCACATGGGCATGCTGATGATTAAGTGCATTCATTCCCTGCATGTGTTGCACTATTGAAGATGGGAAATAGTATAACCTAAAAGTTGGGTTCATGTTCTGGTTTCAGACTTTGTGGATGCAAGTTCTAGCCCTTCAACTTATTAGCTGTGTGAATTTGACCAAGTTACTTAACCTCTCTGTGTCTAAGTTTCCCAAGTCTAAGAGATAATGAAAGACCCTTTCATGGGATTGTTATCAGGTAAAATGAGATAATGCACATAATATACTTAACAAAGTTCTTGGCACCCATAGTATTTCTAGAGGTAGCCACAATTGTACATTATAAAGTTTAATTATTAATATCAAATACTACATAACTACACTGATTTATTTATTTGTTTATTTTGGCTAAGAGAACTTTTACAACTCTGATTTTTGAGGTTTCAGTTCGAAACTTGGTGTTTTTGAATTATATGTTTTCTCTTTTCTCACCAACTTTTCCTTGTTTTCTTTAGAACAATGAAATGAGAGTGTGAACAGAGGTATGGAATTGTAAGCACTACCAGGACTCTTGAAAATTTGTAACCATGTGACATCCAGGTGGATTTTAACCAACAAAAGTGGATTCTGGGATTTTAGAAAAGACCAAGTAGCTGAACCCATAGTTTCTGCGTGAAACTTGGTCCACATGCAGAAATACATAATGTTTGGAAGTGACTGGAGTCATGAGTGATGCCAGTATAGGATCCAGCTTATATGTAACCAACCAGGGTCCTTCCTTTTATGGGTAGTCATTTCTTGGATACCTGAATTGTAATAGTCCCCTGGATCTTCCTGGTTTGGCTGGCATCTATTTTAGCATCTGAACTGGATTTGTTAAGTAGATTCAGAAAGCAAATTAATTGGCAAGAGAAAGATGTAATTGGTGAACTATATCAAGGATTGTTGTTAGGTGCCAGTTGAGTGGGGTCAGACTCATAGAGACCCTCTTAGGATTTTCAGTGGCTGATTGTTTTGGGATTGTTTTGAGAATAGACTGCCATATCCTCCCATTTTTGGGGTGCTGGGGATCCAACTGGGTCCTCAGAAAATGTAGAGCAGCACTCTACTAACTGAGCTAAACCTCAGCCCATATGGATTTGTTGTTCTTAGGTGCCCTAGAGTAGGATCTGAATCATAGCAACCCTTATAGGGTTTTCAATGGCTGATTGTTTTGGGATTGCCTCAGGAGTTGTCACATCCTCCCATATTTAGGGTGGTGGGAATAGAACTTGGGACTTCAGAAACTGCAGAGTGGCACTCTACCAACTGAGCCAAATCCCAGCCCAGTCTATATCAAAGATTACCAGAGTTTAAATCCATTTATACCTCATGACTACATGTATGGGTCATTTGTTTTATGGTACTTGGGGGGTTGATCCCAGAGCCTTGTGCATACTTTGCACGTGCTCTGCCACTGAGCTACCCTCTCAGCCCATTTTTTATTTTTGATCTTTAGACAGAGTCATGCTAAGTTATAAAGGCTTCCTCTGGCCTCGAATTTGTGATCCTCTTGCCGCTGCCTCCCAAATCATTGAGATTACAGGTGTGTGCTACTATGCCCAACCCTATGTGCGTGCATGTCCTCATCTCTAAAAGAATAAAATTTTCAACTCTTAGAATGTGAAAGGTGGGATCTTAATATTATTCCTCTTCTGCATAGACTTCACCTTCCGTCCTGTGCTTGTGGTTGCCAGGCTGGTTCTAAAACATCTCTAGTGTTGTCATTCTTAGACTTTAGCATGGGAAACAATCTCTGAGATCTGGCTCCAAATGCAGATTCTTGGTATTCTTTGTTAAAGGCTGTGTTAGCTTTCCATCTGTGTGACAAAATCACTGTGGTTAACAACTTAAAAAGAGGTCAGGTTGACTTTAGCTCCTGGATCACAGGTTTTGGTCTATAGTTGTTGGCTTCATTGTTTTGGGCTGTGGTGAGTCAGAACATCATAATGGCAAAGACGTGACAGAGCAGAGCTGCTCATCTCATGGAGGTTAGGAAGCAAGAGAGAGAGGAAAGGGCCAGGGTCCCAATATCCCCTGCAAAAGCCCTTGCAATGAATTAATTTTCTGTAATTAGGTCCCACTTCTTTAAGGTTCCACCACTTCCTAGTAATGCCATAGACTAGGACAAGGCTTTAGCACATTGCACCTCTGGGGGTGATTGAAGATCCAAACCACAGGGAAGGTTCATACTCACCAGCTCTGAGGTGGGACCCAGGCCATATTTGGAGAGTAGACTAATTCTCAACTGACTATGCAAATCAGAATTACTTGTGGTTCTTAGTAGAAGTCTAATAAAATATGCCAAGCTCTGTTCCCTGTGCTATAGGCTACTCTTTCCTTAAGTTTCCCTGAAAGCCACTCTTGTGCAACCTGTCCCTGTGATGTGAATTGTGGCGAGCCAGCCTGCACTTGCTCATAGACTACTCAATGGCCTGTACCCATGAATTTTTAGTCCATTGTGGTTCTCCACTGCTATGGGGACCACTGACCACCTGCCTCAGTGCTCCTGTGATTCCAGACTCCAAACTTCTCCCTGTTAGGTAGCCAGTTTAGGCATTAGCAGGGAATATGGAGGAAACTGGAGCTGAAAATGGCGGCTGCAGTTTCATCATGATGAAGAAACCACATAAGTCTCTGGGGACATTGGAAGGACATTTTCAAATGGATTCCACACCCTACCCAAGCCCTTGACCATTTACAAAACAAAGACCTTAGGCACAAGTCACACTAGGTGCCCAGAGCTGGGCTCCCAGGATAAGTCACACTGGGCATTCCCTGGTTTGAATAAAACTAAAGGGAACAGGCACCCACCTTCTCTTTCCATTCCTCTCTCATCCTCCCTCTTTCTCTCGTCCTCTGTTCTCTCTCCAACCACCAGGTACAGATTTCACATTTCTCTGTGGCCTGCCACCTTTTCTGTCTATCCAAGGCACTTTTCCTTCTAAAAGCCTGCTTAACTCTCCTGTTCTCTGGGAATGTTGTTGTTGTTATATGCTGTTGAGTCATAGACGCTTATAAGGTTTTCAGTGGCTGATTGTTTTGGGATTGCCTTGGGAATGGATTGCTATGTCCTTTCTGTTTTCTGTGGTGCTGGAAATTGAACTCAGGACCTCAGAGACTGCAGAGTGGCACTCTACCAACTGAGCTAAATCCCAGCCCTACCTGGGGAATTGTTGTTGTTAGGTGCCGTTGAGTCGGTATCCGACTCATAGCGACCCTCATAGGGTTTTCAATGGCTATTTCTGGATTGCCTTGGAAGTGGATTGCCAGGCCCTTCTCCCATTTTTGCGGTGCTGGGAATTGAACTTAGGACCTCAGAGACTACAGTGCAGTGCTCTACCAACTGAGCTAAATCCCAGCCCCACCTGGGGAACAGAGATAGCCTTACACACCAAGGGAATACAGGTTTTTCCAAAATTCTTTGCAGATCTACCTAAGCTTCTTCAAGTTCCTTAGTTTTCCCTGTAATTATTCCTTAAAGGTATACTACTGAAGCGACCTGAGAAAGAAAAGCAAAAGTACTTCAAGAGACTCAGGAGTTGGGTAACAGAAAAAAATGTATTACTATAGCAAGGTCAACCCACGGAAACGAGTCCTCTTAGGACTGACCCCCGAACCCCAGTTCTCTTGGGGTTACGTAGTTTACAAGGTGGGGGTTGTCAGTTGGAACCACATGTGTACCGCCTACATGATCATCTGTAGGTGGGTTAAGCTAGTTACCATGAAAATAGGCAGGTGACATCTACATGACACAAGAAATCAGGAAGTGGCTTAAGGGTGAAGAGTGCACTCAATAGACTGAGTTTAGCAGTTGTAAGGAATTGGGAAGCGGCCATCAGGGTGGAGAGTAGACAATAGACTGAGTTTAGCAATTGTAAGAAATTAGGAAGTGGATTATAGGGCGGAAACAGAGGCAGATAAGAAGCAAGGAGACTGGAGGTAGCCTACGGGATGGAATGTATAAGTTTTAAACAAGAAACATTAAGTTCTAGTAATTACGTTTAAGCAAACATTATAACATCTTAACTTTTGATTTAAATTTTTCTGCAACACTGTCTTTAATAAACTTATTCTATATTCTCCACTGTAACTTCTGTGTTGGGTATAAATTCTTTTATATGCTGAATATAAGGACTGAAGTTTTGCTGCTAGTTTCTGGCCCATACTCCAGACCCATCTACCTATGCTCTCTGTGTCTCTCAGATAACCCTACAGAAAAAGAGGTGGTAGGAGGTGACATCCTGGAATCAGCATTTTCTCCTGTATCCTCAGATGATGATTATGCCTAGGTGGAGTTTTCTGACCAGGGCTCTGTGGAGTTTTGCTTTTGGCTTCATGACTCACACTTTCAAACAACGCCAGTTGTTTTGGTGACCACATGGACAGCAGCAAACATTTGGCTGGCACAGAGGCCATCATAACTATGGAATGTCAGCAGTGCTGGCCCTTCTCATGTCTCCAGATGTCTCCCTTCTCTGGATCCTGGGAGTAGCCATTTGTCTCATCCTTGTAGTTATGTGATAGGAAACACCAGGCTCATTTCTCTATGACCTCTCTCCATCTTCCCTTTTCCACAGCTGCCAAGTAGAGACCAAGATGCTTGTGCCAAGTAGACAGATGTGATGGCACACATTCAAACTGCTGCTGTCCTGGCAGAGACCCTGTTAAGCCCTTCAAATCCTTAAAGTCTTTCTTGCCTCCCCATATACAGCTTACATAAGCAAGGTTTATATTCAAGAATTTCACAGGTTCTCACATCTTTTGTCTTCCTCTCACATTGCGTTGGAAAAGGAACAGTATAACATATGCACAGGTCATGGGTAATCTGACCTTTAGAAATATCTAAATTGTTGAGTTCATGTTTCAGAATAATCGAGGATTATTGCAAAAGGTTGTTTACTCTGTGAAACAATTCTTCTGAGTCTTTAGGGTGGGTACTTCAGTGTTGTTGTTAGGTGCCCTCTAGTCGATATCCAACTCATAACGACCCTATGTAAAACAGGCGAAACACTATTGCTACTGCTTCACTACTATTCATAAGGTTTTCAATTGCAGATTATTTTTGGGGAGTGGGTTGCTGGGTCCTTCTCCCAAGTTTACAGCACCTTGTGTTCCCAGGTGGTCTCCCATCCAAGTACTAACCAGGTCTGACCCTACTTAGCTTCCAAGATCTGTTGGGATCAGAAGCCACAGTGCTGTGATGGCAGGCTGTACATCAATATATCCATTTAAATGCAAACTATAGAATTATTTATGATGTTCTATAAACTGGTGAACAAAAGTGACATTCAAGTGATTAAGCTTCGTGTCATAAATATCTCTAACTCTATTGATTATTATTCAGCATTATGGTTTTTTGTTGTTGTTGTTAACTAACATTTGGTTATCTATCAAACCTTGGAAAGTGATAGAAAAGAAGACAGTCTAAACTCTAAAGTTTGATAGTTTAACATTTCCTCATCATTGGGTCACATTGCCATTGAACCCTATATTGAACTTGATCAAACCTTCATTGATATCTTCTTTACTCAACTGTAAGGAAAAACTCAATGGTAACCGAGGGGAGCAGGTGTTGGTCAAGGTGGGCAACTGGCAAAAAGATATACCTATTCATGAAATGATAGAACCAACCAAAGTCAATGTGGGAGGAAATTATACCTATAGGAGTTAACAATATCAGAATTTACAGATGTCAAGAGGAAAATTACTGCTCACAAGATGTTATGGTTTGAGTCTAAAATATTCCTCAAAGGTCATATGTTTGAATGCTAGTTCCCCAAGTAGTGATGCTGGGGTGGGAGGCTGTGAAACTTTGGGAGGTGCATCCTTGCTGGCAGAAGTAAGTCACTGGGGGCTGGCCTTTGAAGGTACTTACCCAGACCCCTGGTTCCAACTCTCTCTTTCCTGATGCCATGCTGTGAAGTCCTGCATCACAGGCCCTGCCACGAGCTGCTCCCCCATGCCTTGCGCCACTATGGCTGGATGGAGATCATTTGAACTGTCAGCAGAGTAAACCTGCCCTTCCTCCTTACCATGTACTGTCAGATATTTTTAGCAACCAAATAGGTAACTATCATACGAGGGGAAGTTTATTTTCTACCATTAAGACAATAATGTAAAAAGCAACATCTGAGCTCCTCCCCGGGACAAATTATGCTCTTGGTTTGAGGACACCTCCACAGAGTGGATTTTAACAGTCTATAGAGCCTATGCCTAATTGGGAAGTTCATGCCACTCCACAGCCCTCTCCAGGTAGCCCACTTTTTCAGCCTTTCAAGCCTTAGTATGGCCATGTGCAATAGCATCAGGATTCGTGCTGGTAGAAGCCACTCTCAGCAGCCCAGCATGATGAAAGACATAAGCAGGATCTTTGTGACTCTCCTCCACCCCATGGCTGCTCTTTCTTAACCTGCTTTAGTGAGAGGACAATGGATGTACCACCTCATCTGTGTCAGATAAGGTTCTGAACAGACATAACAATGGCCTGCCATCATCGAAAGGGTGACATGTGGACGAACAGATCAGTTTGTTTTCTGAAGTCCTAGCAGGCACAGCCAGATTCAGTGGGTGGGATTTTAGGGAGCCAAATTTCAACTTAACATGAGAAAGGACTTCCTAATGATTCAAACTGTCTGATAATGGTACAGCTGCCTTTAAGTTCTATGCTCCCTTGAAGTGAAAGTATGAAACAGGCAGATGGGCCACCAGACACAGCATAGAAGGAATTCCTGCATTAAGTGGAACCTCAGTTGGGCTGTTCCCTACCATGTGTCTCCTTGACATTATTGATAAAATCATTTGAAGACTGACCCTACACAGGAGAGGGGATATACAAGAAAAAAAGGAGAAGAGGTGTTCTTGGACTTCTTAAAAAATGAAAGACCAATTATTTTACCTTTCCCTCTTTTTTTTTTTTTTTGGTTCTGTGGTTTGAACCCAGAGCCTCATGCTTGCATGCTCTGCAAGTGCTGAACCACTGAGCTGCACCCTCAGCCCATTTTTTTTTACTTTTTGAGACAGGGCCTCGTTAAGTTACGCAGACTGCTTCTGATCTCGAGCTTGCGATCTTCCTGCCTTCACCTCCCAAGCTGCTGGGATTACAAGTGTGTGCTACCACACCCGGCTTCCCTCAGATTTTGAATACAATGAGTTTAGCAAATACTTGTTATGTACCCTAACATTATCTCATTTAATATCACAAAAGCATAATCCTAGAGTATCCTGTGTCTGGCAGGTTTCTGCAGTGGTTTCCTGCTCTTTGCACAAAGGTCAAGCAGTGGTCATCTTCAGTGACTTCTCACAGGTTGTGCTGCACCCCTGTCATATTTGAGCTCAGATTTCCTTGACAATCTTTTCATGTTCCCATGCTACTTTCTCTGTTTCTCATTTGGTGCTTTGCAATATTAGGTGGTAACAATCTTTTTGTATTGATTTTTTTGTCTCACTAGACTGCAAGCATCTTGAGAGCAGGCTCATTGATTTACTTATCAAGTTAATGACTACAGTGTCTGCCAAATAGTAAATGCTAATGTTTGTTGACTAAATATTTGGCTGTAACATTCTATCTTGCCATTCTCCCAAAAGAAATGCCTGAGATGACTTTTTGTTCTCAAGGTAAGGAACTAAAACAAAAAATATCACAATATTCTTTCTCTTCTGGACCAAACCTCCCCAGTCCTAATCAGTTTCTAATCACCTATCCCATTCATTCTATTTCAGGCGAAGAGGGAAGGATAGTGAAGAGAATGAGACCAAAAGAATCCACAGCATGAGAGAAGGGAACTCCCTACTTGTTCAACTTCTTTGGCTCCCACCTAGGTGCATTGCCCTCTGTGGCACTAGTAGGATGGGCTAGTTAATTGCTTCTACTATTAACTAGCTTGTGACCCAACGTCAGTCTCTTAAGCTCCTCACTTTTCTCTCATGAGACAATTTCTGGGAGCTCCTTTAATCTTAAATTTTGTAATTCATAATCTCTCTTCCTTTCTAAGGTTTGCTGGAGTTCTTTTCCCTACATAGTAATCTCTGGCTGACAAAGAAGATAGAATGGTATTAATAAGAAATTCCATGATGAACTTAAAAATCTGTTTGTTTGGTAGCATTGGGAAAGATTATATTCATTGTGATCTGACACATCCAGGTTGAGTTCCTGCTGTGTGGCCCTAGGCAACTTATAGATATCTCTAGGGAGAAGAGTCCTCTCTTATAAAAATAGGCATAGTGTTATGTAGCTCAGGATTGCAAAGACTCAAATGAGAAAATGTGTAGGGAGTGTTTAGTCCATGCCAGAGACATGATGAGCACTTGGGAAATGATATTTCCTGCTATTAGTTGGAAATAGTCTCCTTTCTCCTTCTGTTTTCTTCATCCCCTGAAAGGCACCCACGTATAAGCCCTGAAGAAGTTTCCTTGGCATAAGGTATCGTGTGCTCTTGAACATCATTCCTTTTCTATCTAGAATTACCAGAGGGCAGCCAAGGCCCCTTCCTCCTATGCCTGCCCCTATAGTGTCTGAAAGAGTATCACATTGCCCAGTGGGTGGGAATTGATTTATTTTACCATTTTCACAGAGGACATAAATGCTACTGACAAGACACTGGAAGTTGGGGCAGGGTGGTATGTCTTAACATCATATAATGTATCACACTCAGATCAAGATTCCTTTATTTGTAAAAGCTTTGACTGACTGATGGTGACACAGCAACTCCTGAGCCTGACAATAAATAGATACCTTATAAAAATTTATGAAGTTTGGATTGTAAAGAACAAATTGCACATACTAAGCAGTAGCATTTCTTATTAAAATAATTTCATCTTTAAGTCCATTGTCTCTATTGCCTATAATAGAACCTCATACTATGGCTAGACACCTTGACAGCCTGTAAACTTTTATATGGGCTTTTGGAAAGGGATGATAGTTTTATGAGATATGATTTTCTCATCTCACCAAATTAGATTACTTGAGATAGTGTCCCTGGATGTAAAATTTCAATCCCGAGTAAATTTGTACCTCTGAGACTGTGCAGTCTGCTAGCAGAGTGGAAATGGAGCATAATAAATCTGCCCTGGCTCCATCTTTCTCCACACAACTCCATAATTTATCTTCTGCTTGGTTCCCATGACCACTTTTCATAGTTGGCTGTCTGGACCCAGGCTGGCCCCTCCCATGTGTGACCCTCTTCCTTGCTCTGGATCTCGATTCCTGACATGATCTTCTGCACAAGGATTCTTTTTAGAGCTGTATGGTGTGGTGTCCTTGGATCCAAGCTGTTCATGATCCAATAGCAAACACTCAGGCTAGTTAGAGGTGACCTTGTTTGTTGCAGTACACTTTTACAAAGATATTCTGTATTAAATGGGTTAAATAAATGATACCTTCTCTAGAGTCCATATGCAGGCCCAGTAAGCACTTCTGATGTTCTTTCCTGAGTCTCCTTTGAGGGGCCAAAGGGGCAGTTACCTGGTACAAAGTCCACTGCTTCTTTACTCCAGTCCCTCTGCTTTGTCCGTGAGGAAGGCCTCTCTGCTGTGCCTGTGGGTCAACACTGCTATGGCCCTATGGTACCACCATCACCCACTGTTGCAAAACCAAGAGTAAATGCAGTGACTTGCAAGGAGTTTAGGCAAAAAACAGACATTTAGGAAAATTTCCTCCAAGTTGGAATAGAGGCAAGCAATCACATTAAACTTGAAATGAAATACATGGTTTCAAGTCCTGTTTCCACTTTTAGTTATGGTTGCGATAGTGAGTGATTTATCTCTACTGCCCTCAATTTTTTCATGTGCAAAATAAGCAAGTAGTAATAGTTAAATTTAAGAGAAAATTCTAAAAATTTTGATCTGTATAGACATGGAAAGTTGCCCTGTCTTCTTCCATTTACTTCAATAAGTAGGCATCTTGGGAATAAGCTAGTGGAATCTGGGGCTTGGAAAGATAAGCTAAGCTACCAAGAGGATTGTGCCACTTCTCAGGGTCTAGTCCAAGGGCCCCTCAGAAATAACATTTTGTGGAAGGTTATCCACTGTGTTCTGGCCAAAAGAAGCACCTAGAGTAGCAGTTTAATGGAGAATATATGAATGGGAGACTTAGCAGGACATAAACTGGACAGCAGAGGTAGAGGTACCCAATTCTCCTAAACCCATAAAGTGAGGTTGAGGGGAAGAGTTATCTTATGCCTTTCAGTACCTTTAAAGAATGCAAACTGAGTAGCTTGCTAAATGTTTCCAGAGTGCTCTCACCCGCATTTATTAACTCATAGTCTTTTCAACTCCTTGAACATGGGAAGAGTCTTTATTTCTTGGAGAGTTATATAAAAGAGGAAACTGAAGCAATGAGAGGGACATGATGTGCCCAGAGTGGCACAGCTCAATGGAAGCAGACAGGGCTGGTGTCTCTCTGAGGAATGTGGCCACCTGGCTGTTCAAAGCAGTCTGTGGACCAGCAGTGCCAGCGCACTTGGAAGCTTTCCAGAAATGCAGAAGCTCAGGCCCCTCCTCAGACCTGTTGAGCCAGAATCTCTTTTAACCTTCAGGTATTTCATCTACACGTTAAAGTCTTTAAAGTACAGTGATTTAGTGGGACTTGCTGCTTCCACTAAAGACTCTTGTCTGTTGTATGCTTTTGGCACAGGGTCAGGTGCTCTGGTTTCACTGAGAGGCCAGTTTACAGACAGAGAGCCTGCCTGAGGACCGCTTCCTGGACTTTGTACGTGAAAGAGGTCTCCCTCTTTCCCCTCACACAAGCAGATAGGCAGCATAGGAATTCTTGTTTCACTCCAAGACTTCATCAGTTAGCTTGTCACCAGCTGTCTTTGAATATCAGCACCTTGTACCACCAAATTCCTATTTGAAAATATGCAAATGTAGCAGGGCAAGTTGGCAACATACCTGCCCAGACATCTGAGTGATTGGAATAATTGAAATTAAGTTTTGTACCTCTGTATCTGAAATAACCCTGGAAATGAAGGCTGTTAGACTACATTCTGTTGGCTGTTGGTTCCAAATTCTGAAAATAGCCATTCTAGATATTTGACAAGAATATGGCTTTGAGATATTAACATAAAAGTAACTGAATAGCACCAAATTTGGGACATAAGAATGTTTTAACTACCATTTTTATAGTCAAGTTAGCATCTCCTCCAAGGAAATGACTTTCATAGCCAACTAAAAACATGTGTTCGGTTACTGCTATGGGCAAATATAGGTTACTGCTAGGGGAGAAAATGCAGTCTATGAAGAGAATCTTCCCTTTATCTTTTCATTATCTTGCTAATGAACAATTTGGCTTTGGAAAAGTGCTGCCAGCCACATGAGATGATGACTCTAGATGTCAAAATAGTTGAGTACATCAGACAACAGTGACTCATTTTGCTCTTAGATTTCCAGGACCACTTTAAATATAACTTGAATCCTGGGGTACCTGATTTCAAGATGTACGTATGGGATGTCTGGAGCCATAGCACCCTGGCATCTGATCCCACCTGATCTTGGAAGCTAAGCAGTGTCAGCCTGGTTAGTCCTTGAATAGGAGACTGCCTGGGAATACCAAGTGCTGCAGGCTAGGGAGAAGGACCTGGCAATCCACTCCTGAAACAATCTACCATTGAAAACCTTATGAAAAGCAGAGAAGCACTGACATAGTGCCAGGCATGGCACAGTGTTGGGGAGTGTTTCATTCTGTTGTACATAAGGTTGCTATGAGTCGGATCTGACTCAACAGCACCTAACAACAACAAACAACAATATATGGTGTAGGGGGTGATTTATTTTTGCATTCCTTCGGAGGTCTCTAGGATCTCCCCACGTAGTAAAACTCTTGCCAGTTTCCCTTCTGAAGGGGTCAATTTTACACATGTTGCCTTGCATATACAAGCCCAGGAAATGAAACTGGAGCTGCAAATCTTTACAAATGTGGCTTGAAAAACATGATGCATGTGATCCATATAGTTCTTTTATATGAGAGGCAGATGTGGATGATGACTTTGTCTTTGATTCCCATTGACATTAATTTTAGTGGCACTTGCTCTCAGATTTACAGGTAGAATAACATTTTTATTTTAGCTGAGTACCCTGAGTCAAACTGCCTTCACTAACCACAGCTCATCTGCTGTTGAAATGTTCCATCTCTTGAGACTGGCATTATATTATGCCATGTTATGCATGACTGTTTTTTTTTTTTTTTTTTAAAGAATTTTCTCCCTATTGCCTATCTTATATTCCCTAGCCCTTCTTCAATTTATTGTATTGTACCCAAGCAGATCACATGACTTACCAAACAATTAAACTGGAATAAGGCTGCATATCTAAGTAAATATATGTCAGTAACATCAGGGAATACTATTTATATAGAGATAAATATTATATAATGGACATACTAGTTTATTCTTCTGAATGTCTTAACATCTTGTTATCTTTGGAGGTATTGGGGTAGTTTCTGGATTAAGATATTCAGTTGGTTCTGAGATCATCATTCCTATATGGTATTTGGGGGTAGAGACCATTAATGCTCCCAAGTATAAGGAGAGAATATCCCAGGGTACACAGATGTCTCCAAGACAAGGTTGCCATGAAAGGTATGGAATAACAAAATCTTAGTTTATCACTTATGAGAGAGTTATTATCTTACCCAATGTGATCTGTATTGGAGAACCATTTGTGTTAGATTTTTATTTAAATTCTGAGAGTGATATAGCTTGAGATCAGTAGTGCTATCTTCTTTTCTCCAACCACAATTAAACATGCTTTATATTTTTACAGCCTAGAGAATCATACTAATTCACTATATTTCTTCCCTCTGCTTTTTTATACTACTGATGAGCCAAATGGTTTGATCTTCTTCAAATCATTCTTCTGTCTGAACAATTACAATGTTTTCAGCTTGATTGCCTTCCTCCCTTTTCTTTAATTCCAAATCTTGTTGATGTAGAAATAACAACAGTAACAACCAGAGGCCATGGGATGCTTTACTGTGTGCGGTGGTGTTATAAACAGTTCACATATGTAGAATTACATCATTTGATAACATATTAAGCACTGTCATCACCTCCATTTCACGGATGCTAGAACAGGTGGTTAAACTGTTGAGGAACTGTAAGTTATAAGACTATAGTGCTTGCCAGAATATGGTCTTCAACCCAGGACTCAGTCACTCTGGAACTCACTTTCATCATGAAAACCATATTGCAAGAGCAGAAATGAAATTAGAAAATCATCTAGCTCAAACTATTGTTTTTACACGTGAAGAAATAGGTCAAGAAATGTTAAAGCTTTTACTTGAGGTCACATGAGTAGCCAATGGAAGAGACAATTTCAGTTGGGATCTGCTTTCAAAGAGGTTCTGCAGACATATTCCATTCCTTCTAATTGGCCAGGTTGGATCAGGTATCCTCTCTGGACTGATCTGCTATAACAAGGAGTTTAGGATCATTGTATAGAATTTTTCAAAATGGCTGCTGCCTCGCTCCCCTCCATGTGGAGGACAAGGAATCCTTGTAGCTGGGCAGATACTCCAAAAGCTTTTTTCTTTGTGGAGTTGTTATCTCCCAAAGCTGGAGGCCCAGCTCTAGCCAGACTCCCAAAAAGCCAGGAAGCAAGTCCCTGCTAGGGAATTTTCCATGTTTTTCGGACTCCTTGTCACTTCGCAGTGGATCACATCCAGGGTGGAGACAGCCTGCCCTCCTTGTTCTTTTCTCAGTCTGCTCTCCAGGACCTGCCTCGATGTGGAAGGTAGATTGAGCTTGACAGATGGAGAACCAGCAGCAGTCTTGAGAATGGCTGCCAAATGGGACTGAAGAGGAGGAGATCTGATGGCTGTGGCATTGAAATGAAAGGGTACAGACATATGCACGAATGAAGACAATGAATGGTGACCCTCTTGAGGACATAGCAGTATTTTCTGTCATTGAATGAACTATGTTGAAGGCTTGGAAATGGAAAAAGCAGTTAATTGGAAAGCTACTCTGTCCTGATAGGTACCTATGTAGGATATCTAGATAAATAGATACATGTAGGTAGACATATATTAGCATACAATATATAACTGAGACAATATTTAACTTATAAAACAGTACTTCAACATAGATATGTGTCTTAGTTGGACTTTTTTTAATACTATTTTTTTCTGTCCACAAAATGATTCTATACTTATTCAAGAAAAGCGTGAAGAAAGAAGTGTGTGATTTACTTAGATACACAGGCAGATGGAAGGGTGATTTGCTGTGATGTGGTTGTGTTTTACTCTAGATGTGTATTCCTTGCCCTTTCTCAGCCAGGCCCCCTGAGCTCCCCTTGCCTCAGGGACAATTGCATCACAGAGAAGCAAAAGTTGCCCACACTAGAAGAGAGACTGGCTGTAGTGCACTGGGGAACCCTGGAGGGGATAATGTGCTGGGGGGGAGGAGCAGCAGGAACCTTTGGGAAGGTAAACAGGAAGGCAGGAGAGAGAGAGAGAGAGAGAGACAGACAGACAGACAGACAGACACAGAGAGAGAGATTTTGTAAGGTTAGTGGATCCAGTGGTCTTCTATGGAGCATCCAAGTGCTGTGGAAGGATTGGGGAGGAGGGGTAGTGAAACACCTAGGGAGGCTCTCTGTCAAAGAATCGTACAGCACATCATTCAGTCCCCTCAACACCAAAGTCTGGAGAGGCTTCCAGCCCACCAGCTTTCTCTTAAAAATGCAAATCAGAGCACATTTCCCAGGAAAGGATCCCTGTAAGGACTTCCCATCTAGAGAAGGGTATATGAAAAGATGGAATCACCTGGGCAAACTGTGACATTACCAGCCCAGGTCCTCTTCACAGTGACTGTCTTTGTCTGCATCCTAGGGTCTGTAATGAGCAGCTGGAGGGATGGGTCAGGGCTGCTCATGGGTGGCCTTGACTGCCACCTGGTGGCATCTCTGTCAGCCAATGACTTTCAAATGTTTTTTTGGAGTATATATAATTTTTCAAATAAAATCTTACACAGAAACTTAATATAGGAAATAGATAATAGTAGAGAAGTGGGCCAGGGATTATTGTACTGTGCTTTTTTCTCATGTCCTTGAGTACTTTGGGTGTCTGGGTGGGTCCATAGCTATGGATAGTAGGGAACCCATTATCTAATCAGGTCTGAGACTTGAAAAGATGCCCACAGTGGCAATAGGAAGATACACTGAGGGGAAGAGACAGGGAATGTTATTCTGCAGCAAAGAATCCAAAAGTAGAGAAGAGAAATTTTTGAGTACAAACAGGTTATGTAAAAATTATTTTTCCATGGATTTCAATTTGTACTATGAACCTTTTTTGGTTCAATGGTCAAATTTTAATTTTAGTTTAACATTATATTCTCCTTCTTAGACTTGGTTCTAATCCTGGGGAGGGGGTGTTTGTATACATAAGTTACCACTTATTCAAAACTTAATTATGTAAAGAGCAGACAGTTTACAAATTTTACCTCATTTAATTATCATAGTGATCCTATCTGGTATGTACTGTTATCTTCTCCATTTTATAGATGTGAGGAAACTTAGCCCCAGAAAGTTGAGAGATTTCTAGGATTTGAACCTGGGTAGCTTGGCTTCTATTCTGGTGCTGGATTCTTAACCAATGCAGCAGCAGTCTGGAGGAGTCTGTGGGAACAGCACCATTTTGTCATTGGGATGGAAATTGCCATTGAGGTTTTGTTTTGTTTTATTTTCCTATGGGTTCTAGGACATCATGCATGTGGGTCACTCTGGGTTCATTAGCTTTTCACAACCTAGACTAGGACAGGAAGAAACTTTGAAGCAGTTGAGGACTACCTAGGCCAGTGGTTCTCAGTGGAGATTTGCCTCCATGGGACATTTGGCAATGTCTAAAATTGAGAGAAGGCCAGGGACGCTGCTAAACTTTCCATAATGCATATAATAACCTCCACAACAAAGAATTATCCAGACCAAAATGTCAGTGGTAGGAAGGCTGAGAAACCTTGACATAAACATGGAATTATATTCCAGCGATTTTATTTACAAAATCCTGCCTTTCCTCCAACCCCCCAGAGTATTAGCTTGCTTGAAGGCACAGGTCCCCTTTTTCTTTAAATTTCACTAACCCATCCGGGGTTTCAGTTACTTTCCCTCTGTCAAAGCCCAGTGCATGGCTACTGAGTGGGTGGAGACCTGGGCCCTTCATTCAGGTAACTTCTTGTGTTGAAACTCTATATTTAATCTCTATTTTCCCCTCTCTTCCTTTTGTTTAGTCTGAGTGTAGGAAGCTTTGCTCTTACTCATCATATTCTTCCAAATATGTTGCCCATGAATTATTGCTCCTCTAACATTTTAAACTCAAACTGCAAGAATTGATTACTTTTTTCTCTCCTTTATGCTATGTAATCCCTTCCGTGGGCAATAAATACAGAAAAGTAAGCAGACTGAATGAAATTTTTTAAAAATGTAAAGAACACCTTGTTCGTGTCAGCATTGTACACTCTATATTCCAAGATGGACCACTGTCAATAGATTTTCTATGAGAACAATGAACTACTAAATGTGGTTCCCTCTCTAGGAAATTACAAGTTGTATAAGCATTCTTTAAAGCTCAAAAAAGCAAACTATTTGCATAGATTTGCATATCCCAGGGCTTCCCAAAGGAATTTGACCAGAAAACCTTCCTTTTTTTTATGAAATCCTCAAGGACAGTTTGTGCAGAATTTGGAGATGCTAATCTATGGGATAAATGTGACTTTCGTCAACATGTTGTCAGATAAAGAGGACAGGTTCTGCAGATAGTAAAAGGCAGACTCAATAGTACTTGATGAATGATTGGTTATAGAAGGTAAAGAAGCAAGATTAATCAATGGGAGAATATAGAAATTTCAAAATTGAAGAAACAAATTTTGTATCACTCTTCTTACGTCACAAGGTATTAGGCAGTAGGGATTTTAGAAAGTAGGAGCCACAAAATGACAATACTGAATTTATTTCTCTCCTGGGTTATTGCAATGGCTTTCTAAATGGTCTCCTAGCTTTCATTCTTTTCCTCTTCTAATCTGAACCTCACAATGCCACCAAAGAAATCTTTCTTTTTTTTTTTTTTTCCGGTACTGGGGGTTGAACCCAGGGCCTCATGCTTGCATGCTCTCCAAGTGCTGGACCACTTAGCTGCACCCTCAGCCCATTTGTCTTACTTTTTTTTCTGAGACAGGGTCTCACTAAGTTACGCAGACTGCCTCTGGTCTCGAACTTGCAATTCTCCTGCCTCCGCCTCCCAAGCCGCTGGGATTACAGGTGTGCACCACCGCGCCCAGCCCAAAGAAATCTTTCTAAACATAGACCTAATCATGCCATTGCTCTGATCAAAGAACTTTGATGATTTCATTTTGCATGTAGAGCATCCAGACTCTTTTACATAGTGTTCAGAAGCTCTTGTCAAAATCTTCCTGAATACGGATATAACTTGATGTAGCAAGAAATGAGTGGCTGTTACTCAGCAAGATCTTGCCATGCCCTGCCAATGTTTATGCGCTTATATGCTTATGTGCCTCTTAAGGACTCTGGAAAACAAGGAAGGTTGTGCTTGGGATTCTTGTACCTGTTCCAGCCCTGTGTAAGCACCTTGACTCTGTATGCTTTATGATATTATGTGTATGTGTATGTCTGTATACATGTGTATGTGTATTTTGTGTGTACATTACAAAAACATGTATGGTCAGTCTGCCTGTGTGGATAGTTTCTGTTGGCCCTTCCAGATCCACTTTCACCCTTGCACCTTCTGCTCAGTGGTTGGGGAGGCTGACCTTTATGTGCTCCTCTGCCCTCTGTCTTAAATTGGGTTTGGTTAGAGAGAAAAGCTGGCAGAAACAAGAGAGACAAAGGAGACTGAGAACAGAGTGCTTCCTCCTCCTCATGTCCTTCTCTGGAAGGGCATTGCAGGCTGGTTGTATCCTGTGATGGTCTCTACTGCTCCCAAGGTGGCCTCTCCCATTGCCTTTCCTCCTGTCTGGGATTGGGTACTGCCTCTCCTTGCATCCTTTGCCCTTGGGCCTGGGGAGCCTGGCATGGTAATATGACTCTTCTCTAACTTGTGGTTCCTGCAGCATCCTTGTGTGTGGTTCCTCTACACCCTGCCTATGAGCTGGTAGATAGTCCTTTAGAAATAAACCTCTGCCCATTGTCCCAATTTGAAAGTTGTATTTCTTTCCCATTGGGAACCTAATGGACATAGTTGACCATCTGAAACACTGAGATATTTTAGCGTCTATGAATGGCAAAGGTTTAAATGATAAAGAATCAAACTAAACAGAGATGCTTATCACCAAATGTCCATTTTGTGTTTTATGCCATATTATTTTAAATATAAAACTACAAAATAGACTATTTAAAAGTAACTTTGAATAAGCAAACTATTTGATTAGTGTTTTTCTTTTGTGACTGGAAAACTTTCCAATTCATTGTCTAATGAAAATCAGTGGAAAAGAGCTCTGAGTTACTTTGAGTGGTAGAGAGGACTCCTTCTGCTACAGTTGTCTCTAACTAGGTCCACAGGGTTAGATTCTTGGGAGTTTTGTTGGCATATGCAGACCCAGGAATTATGGAGTGGTTCAGTGGCTGTAGGTTTTTCAACTGGTCTTTAATGAAAGCAAAATGAAATTTCAAGAGTAAGTCAGAAGTGTTCATCTGGCTCCAGTTAAGCAGTTCTCTTCTGGAGTCAGGTGTGAATCTTCAGAAGAATTCTCCAGAGAAAATCTGGTAGGAATGCCAATTCTATATATTTTTTCTACCCTAGACTGCTTTTTTTTTTTTTTAGTATCCTGTGTTCTTTGAATTAGAACAGAATATATACCACTGAAGCTGAAAGGACCATGGTCTTGCAAGTAACTGCCAAATACCTGTTTGTTTGTTTCTTTATAATAGTAATTAGAGAGAAGGACCTGGCAGCCCATCCCCCAAAACAATCCCAGAACAACAGCCATTGAAAACCCTATGAATAGCAAAGAAGCACTGACATAGTGCTGGGTATGGCACAGTGTCAGGAGTGTTTTATTCTGTTGTACATAGGGTCACTATGAGTTGGCCCTGACTCGATGGTACCTAACAGCAACAACAACATAATAATAATTGATACTTAACTTACAGCTTATTGATTCATATTTTAAGCAAAAAGTATAAATGTAGTTTTATAATTCACCTTTCATGATTCTAGCCATGAAAAATTCAGATAACTGATTCTTTTTCAGAGAAATCTGAATAGTGCTCAAATATGACAGAGACACTGTAAAGCTTCCAATATTTTTGATAGCTATTTTTTCCTTATAGATCTTGTCATGTATCTATTTATCTACATATAATTTTACATCCCGTAGAAGCATGAGCTTTCCTTTTCCTGAGAAATCATGTTTTAGAAGTGGTAACAGACTATTTCCTTTGGAGTGGCAAAGAGGGAAGGAGCCCCATGTACCGATGATGATATTGGGTTAAGACACAGCAGAGGAGACTAACCACACCTTCCACGTGACTAGCAGAGAAGCACTCTGTGTGCATGAAGATTGAGGGTTGAGGGATAAAAAGACAAATTAGTGCATAGCAAGATTTTCTGTGCAGGTTTCCTTGTTGTGTATATATTATAATATCAGCACTGTAATCAGCTGTTCATACTTGGGACATATGATTAAAAAACATCCAGGTAATCTTCTGAATATGTGGTTCTGAAGCTGTGATTTCTTTAAACCTCTCATGGTTACTTGATCAAAAAGAGAAGCCTTCTTTTTGGAGAGATTTAAAAACAGGCACAATACTAGAACCTTGATCTGTATGACTCAATGATCTTCACTTTGTTCACTTCCTATTCCAGAAGGAAAAGTTTTTCTCCTTCTTTCCTTCCTTCCTTCCTTCCTTCCTTCCATTCTTCCTTCCTTTATTACTTGGGGGTTGAACCTAGGGCCTTGCACATACCTTGCAAGTGCTCTACCACTGAGCTGAACCCCTAGCCCCATTTTTACTTTTTAATCTTGAGACAGGATCTTGCTAAGTTATGCAAGCTGCCTCTGGCCTCAAAAAGATCTTCCTATCTCCAGCTGCTGAGTTGCTGGGATTATAGTTGTGTATCACAGTGCCTGACTGAGGATTTTTATTTTCTACACTGGAACTTGAATAGAAAATATTGGAGATTTATATTTTTTTAAAATTAATAAACTATGGGAATATGATACACTTATAATTTTAGTTATTTTAGCTGTATTTCTGATATAGTAAGTATTAAAGTTGATAAAATTCAAATTGTAATGCAACAACTCAGAAAGTAGATTATTTTGCTTATTAAATGATAATGATAGAAAACTAGTATCTTTCTTTCTAAAAATAATCTCTCCTAGTATTCATGTCAGACTATGCTGTTTTCAGTGTGTTAAGATTGCAAGGCTTATTTTGTAACTATAAAGAACTTTCAATGGGAAATAGTCTTGGTATTTGTTATTGTGTGTAAGATAGTGTTTTATTTTTCCTAATGTGAAAGCTTTTCGTCATGAGGAATGCAAGTATAAAATGTGTAAACTCGAATACCCTCAAAATGCCTTTTAGATGAAGCAGTAGATTTGGAGCAGGGCAAACCACCGTGAGTCAGCTGTCTCTTCAGGCTCTTGTCTCAGAACAGTCACTGACTTGTTTAGTGACCTTGGCCATGGTGGTCTGACTGCATTTTAGTTTCCTCTCTTGACAAGTAGAATTTTTCTCTACGAGCCTGTTTTCCCTGAGTGTACCTTGGGAGAAGGATGTAATATACATTCCAATTAACAGTAACACTTCCCACCAGGAGTGTATTGAGAACACAGTTCATTTGTATTTCTTTTGACCGTGTAATCCTTACATAAATAAATGAATAAATAAATAAGCAAATGAATAAATAAATAAATTCTAAGTACATTTTAATCAAGTTTTCTAGAATAAATACTGGAAGTTAATTATCATGTAAGTATTATATTCAATATGGATTTTTAAAACATATGAAAGTTGGCTTAGCAAGTTGGCAACTTGAAAATCCTTTCTTTATTAGTTAGCAAATGATTCTGGGTTTTATCACATTTTATTGTCAATCTCAGTTTTTGGGTACCTAGAAATCCAAAATTATATGCTCAGCTGACCCTTTAATTAGCTTTCATTCTGTCTCACATGATTTATTGCCTGCTGGCTTACATGTAAAAATGATATATGATTTAATGAGCTGGAAAGGCAGAATAGGTTCCTACCTCTGATTGTTTAGTGCATTCCTCTGGCTGGTGACTAGAAGACTGGGGGCAAGAAAAGGGGGAGTTACACCCTCTCATTCATTTTTCCTTACAAGGTCAGGAAGGTCCAGTTTGCTGTGATTTATGATTTTTTGTAAGTTTACTTTTATTTCACCAGAAAACACAAGATGATTGCTTTAGATATCTTGAAATAGTCTTTAAAAAGAAATAGTAGAGAGGCTGTTGACTGCAGTTCTCTTATTTTGCATTTTTATTTTATCACTCTAAGTACAAATATTGCAGAGGAAGAAATACCAAATTTAATCTTCAGGGTTTGTGGGTGATTTACCACTGTTGGTCCATTATGTCCGTAAAGTGTTTGTGGAGTGCATTAGGCACTGAACAAGGCATTGGGTTATAGCAGCAGATGAGGAAGACAGAGTCTCTTCTTTGGGAGGACAGATAACAACTGATAAGTAAATGCATAAACATGATAATTTCTGACTTGTGCCATACAGTGAGTTCTGTAATGAACAAGTTTTGGATATCTTATATAAGTGGAAGCATGCAGTATTTGCCTTATTGTGACTGGCTTATTTCATGTTGTTGCATGGAAAAAATTTCCAAGAGGGAACAAGCTGATAATTATGAGGAACAGTAAAGGAAGGTGGGGATGAGGAATAACGTACAAGGGTAGGAGAGGCAGGACCTGAGAACTGAAAAAAGAAGATAGTGCAGGGCTTTGGAGGGCACAGTAAGAAAGTGCCAGGAAATGTCACATTCCTAAGACCTTTCCCAAGGTTCTCAGCACCCCACAGGAACCATGGTGTGTGTTTTAGTTCTTGCATCATCCATTAACTCTAGGACCCAGCTGAGTAATACCAGAGTTCTAGGGGCAAAGCAGAAAAAAGTGTTCCATTATCTCAAGGTTCCCAACTTTTTACTTCAAAAAATTACAACTAGATGGAAGAGTTGTGTAAACTCCTCATGTGGGTTTACTTGTTAGTAATGATGTATCACATTTGCTTTATCTCTTCTCTCTGTGTACATATTTGTATTTGTGTGTGTGTGTGTGTGTGTGTGTGTGTGTGTGTGTGAGTGTGTATGTGCTAAAGCATTTCAAAGTCAGTTGCAAACATCATGACATTTCACCCTCAAATACTTCAGCGTGTAGCTGGTCATGTGCAGGACATTTAACAATGCAATAGTTTTATCTATTAGCCAAACTATTTTTAAAATTCTCAACTTGCCCCAATAATGTCTTTTGTATTGATTTTTGTGACTGTCCTGTATCTTTGGTCTCCTCTAACTTGGAATAGTCCCCCAGCTGCCTTTATTTCTTAGAATGTTGACATTTTTGAAGAGATGAGCCAATTGCTGTGTAGAGTACCTCTCAGTTTGGATATATCTTATCTTTTCTCATGATTAGATCTCAGTTAATTATATTTGGCAGTACTGCTCCCTAAGTGATGTTGTAATATCTGGTGGCTCATGTTATTTTGTCCAGATGTTGGTGTTTTAAAACTTGATCTCTTGGTCAAGATGTATCTGCCAGATTTCCATATTGTATGGTATCTTTTTTGCTTTGCAATCAACACATACTCCATAGAGAGGTAATATGAGACTCTGAATAGCATGTTTCCTAATAGCCTTTCATCTAATGATGTTAGCACCTATACAGGCATCTTTCTAGAATCAGTTATAACTGTCATGGTTATAAAAATGATAACTTTCCATTTCTCTTGTTCCTTCTACACTTATTAGTTGTCTTATATTTTTTAAAGAAAAAGAGCTTCCCTCTCCCCTTTTGAAATACTAATATGAATTCAAGGATGTATTGATTTATTTATTGCAATACTGGGGTGTTGAACCCAGGGCCTTGTACATGCTAGGCAGTTGCTCTACTACTGAACTGTATTCCCAGTTCCCATTTTTTTTTTTTTTTTTTTTTTTTTTTTTAGACAAGATCTTACTAAGTTGCACACGTTGCCTCTGGCCTCGAATTTGCACTCCTCCTTCCTCAGCCTCCCAAATTGTTCGGATTACGGGTATGAGCCGTGGCATCTGGCTGAACTTAAGGATTTAAGAAGCATTTATTATGTCATCATCTGTTCCTCTTGTTATATATTCTAATGGTGTAATTGTCTCACATTGGACTACTAAGATGCCCTTCAAGCTGATGTTTCTAATCAAATATTGAGCATATGCTCCCTGCCCCTTACCCCCAACCAGTGTAGAAGGTGGGTCAGGCTCACCCTGTATTTACTCTGTCATATCAAGAATCAATGGTTTCTCCAAAAAGTTCCACATTTTTTTTTTTTTTTGGTGGAGAATGGTATTTAGAAACCAACATTTGGGAACTAGATATGTTTATTACTACAGGTGTATCATTGCTTCCAGAATGGAGCCAACATTGGTTTGAGAAACATTCAGTACATAGAGCTGGTAAATACACACACACACACACACACACACACACACACACACACACACACACAGAGTCATGAGTCATGAGTCGTGCGTTCTTACGTTTGTTGTTGTTAGGTGCCGTCGAGTCGAGTCTGACTCATAGCGGCCCTATGTACAGCAGATTGAAACACTTGCTGATTCTGTGCCAGGCAAACAATCTTACTTATGTTTAAGCCCATTGTTGCAGACACTGTGTCAATCCATCTGGTGGAGGGTTTTCCTCTTTTGCGTTGACCTGCCACTCTCCCAAACATGATGTCCTTCTCCAGGGATTGATCTCTCCTGATTACATGTCTGAAATATGTAAGACGCAGTCTGGCCATTCTTGCTTCCAAGGAGCACTCTGGTTGCACTTCTTCTAGGACAGATGTGTTGGTTGTTTTGGCAGTCCATGGTATATTCAATAGACGTCTCTAGCACCACAATTCAAAAGCATCAATTCTTTTTCTGTCTCTCTTGTTCAATGTCCAGCTTTCACAACCATACGATGCAGCTGAAAATACCATGGCATGAGTCAGACGCACCTTCGTCTTCAGTGTGACATCTTTGCTTTTCAGTACTCTAAAGAGATCTTTTGCCACAGCTTTTCCTAGAGCAATGCGTCTTTTGATTTCTTGACTGCTGCTTCCATGGGTGTTGATTATAGAGCCAAGCAAAGTAAAACCTTGGACAACCTCAATCTTTTCTCCATTTATTGTGAAGTTGCGTGCTGACCCAGTTGTAAGGATTTTTGTTTTGTTGATGTTTAGTCGTAACCCATATTGAAGGCTATGATCTTTGATCTTCATCAGTAAATGTTTTAAATCCTCTTCACTTTCAGCAAGCAGAGTTGTGTCATCTGCATAACGCAGGTTGTTAATGAG
>VMDO01007891.1:0-15458 GCA_007922755.1 Pedetes capensis
CACACACACACACACACACACACACACACACACTTTCTTCATAATGCCACTAACAGAATCTTACTATCATACATCTGATTTCACTTAATGCCAGTTTGTAAAATTTTCATAGCAAAAACATACCTACTCAACTTTTAATAGTCACATAATATTCAACTTGTGCATGTAATAATTGAGAACATCATTTTAAGACACAAAAAGAGAAATACCACATATTCTCACTCATGAGGGATCTAAATCTAACTTAAGTGAAAAAAATTTACATATATAGATATAAAAATGAAGAATCATACTTATCTAAGAATAGAAAATGCTGATAGGAGTGGGGAGATCAGCAGGTGTAAGTGAAGGTAGGGGGAGGAGGAAAAGGGAACAATTTAACAGGGTAAAGAGGGAGAGGAAAGATAAAATACACGATGCAAATACATGAGTATATGAAAAAGAAGAGGGAAGGAAAAAAATCAAGGGGAATATAACCCATGATTGCATATGACCTTCATTGCATACTCAAATTCCTACTTTGTTCCCTTTACTCTTTAGTTCATACTGTTCTGTAAAATATGTAAGGTGATGAATGTATAAGCAAGACTAATTTCATAGTTGCATAATGGATATAGCAATGACTTATTACTCTGTATCCTACAAACATTTATAAATTTTTAAAAATGGTCTACATGAGCCAGGCATGGTGGCACACCTCCATAATCCCAGCAACTTGGGAGGCTGAGGCAGGAGGATCCAGAATTCAAGGCCAGAGGCAGCCTCTACAACTTAGTGAGATGCTGTCTCAAAGTAAAAAAGAAGAAGGAGGAGGAGGAGGAGGAGAGGGAGGGGGAGGGGAGGGGGAGCAAAAAGAAGAAGAGGAGGAAGGAGAAGAAGGAAAAATGAAGGCCTGGGGCATGACGCAAGCCCAGTGGTAGAGAACTTATCTAACATGAAGGAGCCCTGGGTCCAAACCTCAGTAGTGGGGAAAAAAAAAAAAAGAAGTCAGCTTAAACTATATTTGATGATGGTAAGTATGTGGAGAAAAGGAAACAGGGATGGGACAATTTTAAATCTGTGGTCATGAAAGTTCTCCAGGGGTGACCTCTGAGTGAGGACCTGAGGAATGATGGAACAGGCCCAAAGATGTGGGGAAGAAGAATGTTTCAGACCAAACAAATGGCAAAGAGAAAAGCCCTTCAGTGAGGGTATCCTGAGCATGGCTGCAGAATAGCAAGTGAGCAAGCAGGAAGATGAATTGTTGAAAAAATGATCCCTGGCTGGATGAGGTGCGCCTTCATGAGATAAGGCCTTCGTTTTCAGAACCGTGGTTCTTCTCTAGGTAAATAAAAATATGTTGAAAGATTTGAGCTACTGAGCACAATCCCTCCAGCTCATTGCTTCTTAGCTGTGGGATAGTCCCCCTTCCACCACCAATCATCATACAACATGTAACAATGTCTGGGGACATTTTTGATTGCCTGGATTTGGATGAGGAGAAGACTGGCATCTAGTGAGTAAGCATCAGGGATGCTGCTAAGTGTCATACAATTCCCCATATAGAAAAAAAGTTATCCAGCTCAAAATGTCAGTAGTGCCCAGGTAGAGAAAACCTGTGCCTAGCTGTGACTAGAACATGGAGAAGGCAGAGAAGAAAACAAACACAAACAGGAGACTCCCAATAAACTAGATGAAAGAGGCTGGCACTAGCTGGAAGAGGGGATGAGAAGCAGTTACTAGATGATTGTGAGCATAAATTCCAGTGACATAAATGACTAGTGGGAGAACAAGGTTTTGTTTTCACTCTTTCAAATTTTGTCCTCTCCTAATGCCCATTTTCTTCACTCACCACATGTTCCCAATGTTGCTACCATCCCCTTAATGCTATCGCACTCTGTCCTGCCACATCTCATTTCACATCCAGACTTCCAACTCTCATCCTCAGGGTTGGTAGGAGTTAGTGAAATTCAGGGAGGTTCAGGGAAATGAGGCCTGGAAACAGGGAACTACTGAGGCAAGATGGTCACCAAGCAACCGATCAGGTCAACTAAGTCTCAGTAAAAACCCATGAGTCTCATCGTCCTAAGTCCCACTTTTCAAAAGGAAACAGGTAATGACATGGTCAACAGTCAGATCAAGTCCCATTCTTCTAAGAAAAACAAGTCCTGTGACCTGGCCCCAGTCCCCTAGCTAAATCATTTTCTAGGTACAAACACTGGGAGCAACTAGAAACTGCCCTTTAACTGTATTGGGTCAACATAGAGGTACCCTACAAGTGAGGATCAATCTACTGAAGCTAGCTCAAAAAGTCCAGCCCAAAGGCAGGGACCATAACAATCCCTAGATAACAGCCCCATGTCTGCTGCACCATCAGAACCCCTCCATTCACACATAGGATTTGTCTACCATCTCAATAAAATCTTCCTGCTCTTGCTTGGCCTGCAGTTGTACCACCCTGGTGTTAGATCCTGTCAGATCTTGGAAGCTAAGCAGGGTCAGGCCTGGTTAGTTCTTGGATGGGAGACCATCTGGGAAGACTGGGTGATGTAGGCTAGGGAGAAGGACTCAGCAGTCCACTCTTGAAATAATCAGCCATTGAAACCCTAAGAATAGCAGAGAAGCACCAACATAGTGCCAGGCATGGCACAGTGTCGGAGAGTTGGAGAGTGTTTCATTCTGTTGTACATAGCGTCCGTGACTCAACAGCACCTAATAATGATGACAACAGCAGCTCTTTCTTATCTTGGCTATTTGTGCATTTATTCCTCGGTCCATGGACTTTGCTCAGTCTCTGGAAGCATTTTACACTTTTCCTGATCTTCAGACACAGTGCTAGACCACACCTACTCAGTTCACACCCAGACTGCTCTGACCCCACTTTCTATCATACCACACTACTGACTCAGCAATCTCTCTTTCTCACATCAAAGCCCCAATGCAGCAGGGAAAACTCATTAGCTTAATTTCTAAGTCTTCCCTTCTGTGCGTCTTCTACCCTAAATATGCTGACTCTGTCTTCTCCTACATGGCACTCATTTCATTCCCTGCCCTGGAATTTCCTCTCCCTCCTTACCCCTAACATGGAAACTCACATATTATAAAATCTGGCTCAATCAATATTCAGCTTTCTAAGGCAGTTTCCATATTGAAGCTTACAATTATTTTTGTATCCTTGCTAGAAATTTGGCTAGATGACCATTTGATAGTTTTAAAAAATATTGTTCTGCAATTAATTAAATATTTCAAAATAGCTAGTAGAGAAGATATTAATAATTCCCAACACAAAGAAAAGATATCATGCCAAAGGTGATGGATATGCCAATTACTCAACCTGATCATTACACACTATATGTTTTTGTTAGATGCCATTGAGTCTGTATCCAGCTCAGAACAACCCTGCGTACAACAGGTGAAATACTATTGTTAGTGCTTCTCTGTTATTGATAGGTATTCCAATGGCTGATTGTTTTCTGGGAGTGGACTGCCTGGTCCTTCTCTCAAGCCTACAGCACCTGGTATTCCCAGGTAGTCTTCCATCAAAGTACTAACCAGGCGCAACCCTGAGCTCCTGAGATTTGATGGGATTGAACGCCACAGTGGTACAGCTATAGGCTACACATGATATAAATTGAAATGTCACAATGGGCCCAATAAATATGAATAAATATAATATGTAAATTTAAAAGTAATTTTGTTTACAAAAACAGCTATTCTGTTGATTTCTCTGCATATACCAGAATGATTCTATAAGTATCACAAGGGAAAAAATTCTGTTTTCTGCTCCCACTGCCACTCTTCCTTGAGTTCTATATGTTGTTCCCATACAGGAAAAATGAATGGAATGCTGATTTCCTGACAGGTGAAGAAAGCACGAGCTTAAACTTATAAGATCATTTTGTATAGTGCAAAAATGTTAAAAGACACAAGATTATGCACATAAAGGATTTACAAAATGTGCCCTGAATAAGGCTTCCTTTATTAAAACAATGAATTTCCTACCAAAAGAAGTAAAAACACAAT
The DNA here is from genome assembly GCA_007922755.1 of Pedetes capensis. Taxonomy (NCBI): domain Eukaryota; kingdom Metazoa; phylum Chordata; class Mammalia; order Rodentia; family Pedetidae; genus Pedetes; species Pedetes capensis. The sequence continues at coordinate 4,003 of VMDO01007891.1, forward strand.
GCCAAGAGAATTAGAAATATATCTAATCAGTGCAAGAAAGGAGATGGGAGAATATTGGTAGAAGGGGGCATTTCATAATAAATATAGATGTTTTATTAGTTCTTGGATTCAGTGTTATCTGGCTAAAGGGTTAATGAGACAGACTATGGATACAAATCACCAGAAGTCACATTCCAGTCAGCCTGCTGTAGTCGGTCTGGCAGAGTCCTCACTGGTGTCTGCAAGCACAGTGACAGTAAGCATTAGAATCCAGCAAGAGTACCTCCTAGGATCATAGCAGTCTGTCTCCACAGCAGGTAAGGTCAACCTCAGATGTGAGATAGTCTTATAGATAACTTGTCCTCCCAGTCCCCAGCCTCCTCTCCTCCAGTTATTTTGTCCTCCTCCTAGGTCAGCTCCTTACTCTCAGGGCCATGCTTCAACAGTAGTGTTATCAACAGATCTCACCCTGCTATCATATTATAGCCTCCTAACAGCTCTCCCTGATTCTCTCTGCAACTTCATCATCTATTTTCAACACAGCAGCCAGAGTAATAAATGATGGTCAGATCATGTTCCTCCTGCAAAACATTCCAATTGCTCCCATCTCACTCAGAACAAGGCAAAGCTGTTACAGTCATTTCCAAAGGCTGACAAGATCTGGACTCCATGTATTTCTCAGATCTCATCTCATCTGCTACTCACTCACTTGGATCCAACATGCCTTGACCTTCTTGGTGCTTCCTCGACAGGCCTAGCCTCCAGGCCTCTGTAATTTCTGTTCTTTCTGCTTGAAATGCTCTTCCCCTAAATAACTATACAATGTCTCTATTTAACAAAGCTGTACTTCCATAATACCCTTTTCCTCTGTGGTTGTTCTATTGTTCTCTACAGCACTTGCCAGTGTTCAACATGCACTATAATATACTTACTATTTTTAATATTTACCATCCTTCTCTGTCCACCATATTCCACAGAGCAAGGAATTTTGTATGTTTTCTTCATTCCTATATTCTCAGCATCTCAAGCAGTATCTGCTAGGTGTTCAATAATTGATGAATGAATGTTGCCACTAGTTCTAAGACCCGTGCCTATGCGTGTGCCTTTGCACATGTATATGGATACATGTGTATACATGAACATACACATCTACATGCATGCACATATAAATTGAGATCACAGCTGCATCAATGAAAGATAAGAGCCTTTAGAAACATGTATCCAGTTCTCAGCTTTATGCTGAGTTTGTCCCTTAAGTCAAAAGGCTATAAAAATTGAACCTGCATAAAGAACCAAATGACCAAATCAAACTGTCTCTTTCTGCTGATTCATTTCTTAGGCAATCTCTATTCCCAAAATTCCTGTTTTTCACATATTCACATCTCTTCTAACTTTGCAAAGCCTGAAATTTCAAACTTTTGCTACTTGAGACCCAAATAGCATCCCCATCGAGTTGATAAAAAGAAATAACTGGCTTTATCTCTGATAGGATATGGAATTGACTTTTATGCATTAGTCATTCAACCTTGAATTGAATTTTGACAGGCTCTGCAGTGTATTAAATTGCTCCCGTAAGGATGAGAAGTGTATATTTCTTATTAAATGTGTAACAGAACTCAATAATGCCTGTCATTTTCCACTGCAGAGATGAACTTGAATTAAAGTGGAATTAATTCAGCTAACTTAAGGAGAAATCTAATACCAAGTTTATTTCAGTTAAGGTATAAGACAAATAAATCAAATTCCAATGCAAATCTCTGTAGTAGTTCAAATAATAATCTCTGATTTCAAATGATAGTTAGAAATATGTCAAAAATCAAGAATTTTATTACTCTTCTGCAGCCTACAAAAATACTTAGTTGAATGGCAGATATTAAAAAGAAACAAACTATGTTTTAGAAGGATATATTGTTACAGAAATTAGCTTGTCCTTAAGATATCTCCATGTATATTCATAGGTAAGATGGGCAACCAAGGTGTATGTAGAGTAGGCATCCAATATTTTTGAGCACCTACTAAGTGCCACACCCATGTGTCTGTCAGCTTGTCATGCTGTGGGGGCTTGTATGTTCCTGTGATGCTGAAAGCTTAGCCACTGGTATTTCAGACACCAACAGGGCTGCCTATGGTAGACTAGTTTCAGCTGAGCTTCCAGACTAAGACAGACTAAGGAGAAGGACCTGGAAGCCTACTCCCAAAACAACTAGCCATTGAAAACTCTATGAATATCAGAAAAGCATTGTCAAATATAATGCCAGAAAATGAGCCTCCCTGTACCCCCACCCAGGCTGGAAGGCATTCAAGAAAAGACTAAGGAAAAGTTGCTTCATCAAAGTTATTAGGTCCCTTCAATTGTCTTCCACTCATAGCAATCCTCATAGGGTTTTCAATGGCTGATTATTTTGGGATTGTTTCAGGAGTGGATTTCTAAATCCACCTCCCATTTTTGCAGTGCTAGGGATTGAACCCAGGTCCTCATAGAGTATGGAACAGCACTCTACCAACTGAGCTGAACACCACCAAGTAGAGTCAACCTTAATGACAGGAATGGAGTAAAGGCCTTGGGACCTCCTTTAGCTAATGTGGTACCATTCAAAATGGGAAGAAACATAATGAATGTAACATTGGGCTCAAACAAAAAGATTGTGTGCATGGCACAGCACTGGGTAGTGTTTCATTCTGTTGTGCATAGGGTCACTATGAGTCAGATCTGACTTGATGGCACTCAACAACAACTAAGTGCCAGTTTCTGTCCTAGGCAATTTACATTCATTATCTCATGTAATCCTTGCTTAAAAAAGACATTGACTCCATTTTAAAAATGAATAAATAGGCAAATATTTATTTTCAACTAATAAATGGCAGAGCTAATGTTTGAACCCAAGGCTGCCCGAGTCCAAAGTTACTTTATGATCCAATTATTTCAGCAATGCTCTACTTAGTAGAAGGTCTCAGGCAGAGGAGGCATCTGATATGCTGGTGGAAAGTGAAAATCTACAGAGCTGACTAGAAAGAACTCTGAATTCAAAATCAGGAGGTAGTTTGCTAAATGACTCTTGACAACTTCTTTAGTTGCTCATCTATAAAACTGAGAAAATAATTTCTTACTGTTTGGGATGTTATAAAATAATATTAAGAGAATACCTGTGTAATGGATTTGCTTAGGATAGGCTTCCTGCCATTGTAAGAGCTTAGATCATACTTTCCCTATAGTCCTACCAGTTCTAAGACCATATTTTTGTATGATTAATGCTGAGCAAATTACCTCCTGGACTATGTTTATAAATACAAATAAACATTTTTGCAGAATCAGTTTTCTTAAAACAGTATACACTTCTACTTAGTACAGAAAGGATAATTGTAATGAATTTGGTTTCATACAAGTTCTTTGTTGCTACAAATATTTCATTTAAACTTATAGTTCTATATCCTGAGTCCATAAACACTGAATATTTCCTCAATCTTATATTGTTATTGTTGTTGTTGTTGTTGTTGTTAGGTGCTGTCGAGTCGGTATCCAACTCATAGCTACCCTTTGTACAACAGGGGAAACACTATTGTCAGTGCTTCTCTGCTGTTCATAGGGTTTTCAATGGCAGGCTGATTTTTGGGAGGGGGTTGCCAGGTCCTTCTCCCAAGCCTACAGCATCTGGTATTCCCAGGCTGTCTACCATCCAGGCCCGACCCTGCTTAGCTTCCGAGATCTGACGGGATCGGATGCCACAGGGCTACAGCTGCAGGCCAATCTTATATTAGTTTCTCCTTAAGTCACTTATTACACTACTTTAATGCATATATCATTACATCCTTTTAATATGCATGTCCTTTTGTGGGTCTCTCTTTTCTCTATGTGTCTAGTCATGCCTTCTTTTCCCTAAGACTCAAGACATTTATAACTCTCACAACAGCACTATCTGAACAGTCATTCTGCTCCTTGGTGCCCTTTGTTTTAGCATATCTCCCAAGCATAGATTTTAGTCTAATTTCATCTACTTGTGTATTTTCTATGAACAATACAAAACTACCCATATACACAGAGTCATGATTCATCTTTCCATCACAAATGAAACTTACTTATCCTAGTGAATTGTTGTTGAACAAAATAATCATGTGCAACACTTTAAGGTAGCTGAAATGTGGCTTTTCCATGTCTCTGCTTTCCTTTGTTTGAATTTCTCTATTTCCTCAAAGCACCAATAGCCTTCAAGATTCCCAGGCTGTCCAGCACTACTCACCACTCTTAACCCAACCTGTAGAAAATCACTATCAGTGGCTGGTCCTTCTGTCTTCTCTTCCTACTCTACACGAAACAAATCTGTTATTTATCCATTCTCTCTGTTCCTGATAAATTCAAATATGTCAGCTTCAAGCCATTAACACTTTTCACCCAAGAAAAATATGTATATTGTATAGGCAATCACCTAAAGAGTGAATAAAATCTACGAGAGATATAAAATGAAAGAGGAAAGAGATGAAGGAAGAGAGACAGAAAAAATTTTTAAAGTAAGAAAATAATAAGTGAGATAGTAAGCCAATTCATGACCTATTCAGGGGCAGATGAGCTTCTTGTCAGTCATGAAACCACATCTCAGACAATTGACTACTCCGCCAACTTACAGGGCCAGCCTAGCTAAACTATCCTCAGTGCTCCTTGTTCCATTAGAAGATATTTCACTGTCCATAGGTCACCTCTACGTCCCTAAAGTCCCACCTGCATTCCTTCCTCTAGCCCAACAAATCATGCCTGCAGAAGCACCTGGAGTAAATATCTGATAAGAGGAGAACAACACCTCCAAAAATCTTACTGTCACTTAGTTTTTATAAGCATTTACCAGAATCCTGAGCTCATAGTTTCTAACCATCCTGCCAAACTTCTGGGAGTGACTTATTCCAATATTTTCATTTCCACTTTCTGATGATTGTTTGGATCCCCATTGCCTTTTTCTGAGCCCTTAATGCCACTATTTCTTTGATTAACTCTACCCCTTGGATACCAAGCTCTGTTTGGACCTTCTCCTAACTCTTACAAGATAGCTTTTCACCCTAACCATTCTAGAACTTGCCTTTCATTTCACAGGTAAGTCTATTTGCTGTTCTTAGCCCCATGAATCTGTTCCTTTCACTCTACATCCTCATAGTTCCAGGCAGAACAATCTTGTACTCCCTGCTAAGGTTTCATTACCATCTAATGAAAGATCTTGATGGCTGAATCCATAAAGCACCATCTTCTACTCTGTCAATTTCACTTTCTATAACTCTCCCCAAGGCTCTACTCTGGGTTACTTTATTCAGATCATACATCATTCACTTTCTTCTGAATTTAAAGTAGAATATCAAGATCATTTAGCAGCCTGGGCACTTTTTCACAATGATGTGAGTCCTTATGTACAATTCCTATCTAATTTATCCAACTTAGTTAATGATAGAAGATTTGTAAGATGTAATACAGAGAAAATTCTATGACTTTGTTAAATTTTTTGAAGTGATCTTCAAGTTTCACTCAAATAGTTATCAAGAGTATCGGGATAGGTGAACTGAGTTAAATTATATATCCAGCCAAAGCAGAAACATTAAGTCATGCATACTTTATATGATATAGATCTTTATACTCTTCAAGGTGCTTTAACATAAAATTCTAGTAAAACTTCCTATCCTTATTCATTGTTCTATAATATATCCGTAGTCTGACCTTGTGGAAAAATACCCTGGACTTGGACCCTTCCTGACACATTCTGTCACCTGAGGTAAGCCCCAGAAGGATGTTTTCTCTTCCAGGTTTCCTGTCTCACAAGAAGTGCAGCTGATCACAAGCTATTCATCTTTATTTCCAAAGCACTCTGGGAGATTAGAAAAGATAAGAATTGATTAATGTTCTCTATGAATAGTTCAATAACTGTTTAATCACAGCTTGGAAATAAAGCAATGCTTCTGATCTTTTACAAATTAATTTAACGTTGCATTAAAAATAAAATAGGCTGTAAATTGTGCTTTGCAGGGATAATCAATGGTTCATTACCTTTGCTTTTTTCAAAATGCACTGATTCCTCCAAAGCCATTAATGAGCAATATTGGGCAGTACACAGCTGCAAATGTGTTCAAGTATTATTGATCCTAAATCTATAAAACTAATCTCATCAGGGCACAATTTATGAACAGTAATAATGCAAACTGTTCCACAGCCCATATTAAAGAAATAAAGAGGAAAATTCATGTGCATAAGGCAAGATTATAAGATCACTGAGGAGGAACAATTTCTGAGCTATTATTCTATTGTGCTGCCAGCACATCATGGCTCTTAATCACTGTAAAACATAAATCTAATCTTTAAAAAAGATCATCGATAGTGACCAATGAAATGTTAACAACCTTTCCATACAACCAAATCATTATAATAATTCTGTAATTTGGATTGATGTTACCATTTTCCTTAGACATTACTGGGACATTATGAACAAATCATCTATATGGTTAGTTGCATATTATATTTTATGACATAATGTTCACAAATAGTTCACTTCTGAAACAAAATTGTGTTGAAAGATTATTTTCATTGTCCAGCTTTGTAAAATACATGTGTTGTCCACATCTCCAACTGACTATTTCATATCTCCCCCTGGGATGTTTATTAAGCCCCTCAAATGTAACACATCCAAAAATCTTGACCTAATTTCCAGGCAGTTGAGGTGGCTATGGAATCTTGGAATTTAGTTTATCCTGGATGTCAGAGGGCAGGAAAAAGGAGAAACTGGACCATTGGGCTTCTTTAGAAGGAAAATGATGTGTGAATGGAGAATTCCTCTTAGAAAAGGTAGATGATGAAAATTTAGTAACTCCAAAAAATCTCAGGCAAAATTTTTATGATCTATTTTATTTTAATTGCTACAAAATAGTGGTTAACTTATTTTCAAATAACACCAAAGACTACACTGTAGAGAAACTATTGTCACTAAAATGTGTCACAACAAGGAGGTCACATCTGGCTGTAAGATGACAGACTAGAGCTCCCTGTGATATTATGGAGCTTACCCAGTTTTGTTGAACTAAGTCTGGAAATGCAAAGATTTAACATCTGCCCCTTACTGTCTTTATCCCAAACAGCAGTAATAAGGTATAACAATTCATGTAATATATGTACAAACTTCCAAAACTTGTAATGTCTTTTTAAAAACTTTGTTTAGAAATTTCTAAAAAATTGTATTGCATGGGGGGCTGGTTAAGTGTGCTGCTTTTATTAACAATGGCAGCCCAGTGACCTAAAAGTTCATGGAGAAAAAGCAGAATTTGATTTTTTCTCTCAGCCTTTCAGAACTCCAATATGTAGGTGAGTGACCTGTTCCAATCTATCAATAGTTAGAAGTGACATTTTTCCAGCCATTTTCCTTACAAATCATTTAATTCCCTCACTTGTCTTCCAGTTTGTCACACTATGAGGGCTTGTATGTTGCTGTGGTACTAAAACCTATGCTACCAGTACTACAGATACCAGCAAGGTCTCCCGTGGTGGACAGGTTTCAAGATTTCAGCTGAGCTTCCAGACTAAGACACACTCGGGAGAAGGACAAGACAACCTACTCCTGAAACAACTAGCCATTGAAAACCCTAAGAATAGTACCTCTTCAAACTCTATCCTGAGCAAATAATCCAAGAAGCTGGACTTTATGCAGAAGAATATGGTATTAGGATCGGAAGAAGATTCATTAACAACCTGCATTATGCAGATGACACAACTCTGCTAGCTGAAACTGAAGAGGATTTGAAGCATTTAATGATGAAGATCAAAGAACACAGCCTTCAGTATGAATTGTGCCTCAACATCAACAAAACAAAAATTCTTACAACTGGGTCACTACACAACTTCAGGATAAATGGAGAAAACATTGAGGTTGTCCAAGATTTTGCTTTACTTGGATCTAAAATCAACACCCATGGAAGCAGCAGTCAAGAAATCAAAAGACACATTGCATTGGGAAAAGCTATTGAAAAAGACTTCTTTAAAGTCATGAAAGGTAAATATGTCATGTCAAAGACAAAGGTGCACCTGACTCATGGTATTTTCAGTCACATCATATGGTTGTAAAAGCTGGAAGGTGAGTAACGGAGACAGAAGAAGAATTGATGCTTTTGAATTATGGCGCTGGAGATGAATAATGAATATACCATGGACTGCCAAAAAACCCAATAGATCCATCCTAGGAAAAGCACAACCAGAGTGCTCCTCGGAAGCAAGGATGACTAGATTGCATCTTAACATATTTTAGACATGTTGTCAGGAAGGACCTTTCCCTGGAGATTGTGTTGTTAGGTGCTGTCGAGTTATGTCTGACTTATAGCAACCCTCATAGGGTTTTCAATGGCTGATTGTTTCGGGATTGCCTTGGGAGTGGATTACCACGTCCTTCTCCCATTTTTGTGGTGCTAGGAATTGAACTTGGGACCTCAGAGACTGCAGAGCAGTGCTCTATCAACTGAGCTAAATCCCAGCCCCATCCCTGGAGAAGGATATCATATTTGGGCAAGTGTCAGGTTAACGTAAAAAAGAGACTCTCAACCAGATAGATTGACACAGGGGCTGCAACAATGGGTTTAAGCATAAAAAGGATTGTGTGTCTGGCACTGCATCAGGGGGTGTTTAATTCTGTTGTTCATAGAGTCACTATTAGTCTGATTCAACTCAATGGCACCTAACAACAAAACAACAGCATTTAATTACAAGTGAATCTTTTCTCCTATTTATAAGAACATATAATTGTATAATAGAAACATAAGTAAAAACTCACTGCCCAGCATTTCCTCAAAAATATTGCCAAACTTTTTGTTAAACTGTCAAACAGTGTTTCAGAGCCAGGCTTTGTCAACACTATTATGTTTGGCAAGAGTAAACATGAAGACATCTACATTTCTCAGGATGTGACAAAAAGGCAGCCAATCTTAGAGGATGAGTAGGGCCAAAAGCAAGATCTGAGCCTGTGCAAAGTAGCTAGTTCCAACCAAGAATGGTAAACTATTTTCAGAGGCTGAGCTGCCCCCTCAGGGCTGGTCCAGAAAGGAGTGACAGTGATAGTCAGGTTTCTAGTAGCATAAAGAGGCCCATACAGAATATGAGAAAAGGGGCTTTCTCTTTCCCATTCACAAGCTCCTGAGCCTAAGTAGACATTGCCAGCAATTGCTCTTAGAGGACACTGGCTCATGGGCAAGAAAACAATTTGGTGGGGGAGTTTCTGTGGTCGCACATACTTACAGAGACAGACTAGCTTAATCAGAAGTTCTTTTACTATATTTTAGCAAAGGCCAATTTAACTTGGGTAAACAAAGTCCTATAAGAAGGCTTTAAGCTGAATAACATTGAGTTCCAATACAATGCTGGTTCTCAAATGTGTGTATAAATAAAATATATTCATAAACTTGTTTTTGAAGAAGTGTACATTTAAAATACTCAAAATTATGAGTCATTAGAGAAATGCAAAACCAAACCACAATGAAATACCACGTTGTACTCACTAGGACAACTCAAATAAAAAAGATGGATAATAATGATTGCTGGTAAGAGTGTGGAGAAATTGGATTGGCAATTATTGTTGTTAGGTGCCATCAAGTCAGTGTCTGACTCATAGCTACCCTTTGTACAACAGGCAAAACACTATATTTAGAGCTTCTCTGTTATTCATAGGGATTTCAATGGCTGACTGTTTTATGGGAGTGGGTTGCCAGGTCCTTCTCTCAAGCCTACAGCACCTGGTGTTCCCAGGTTGTCTCCCATACAAGTACTAACCAGGCCAGACCCTGCTTAGCTTCTGAGATCTGATGGGATCAGATACAACAGTAGTTTAGCTGCCCTTTTTTGGAAGATTATGTAGTAGTTCCTCAGAATGTTAAATTTATGGTTACTGCACACACCAATTCCACTTCTAGTTATATACCTGCATTAGTTTGCAGGGGCTATCATAACAAAATACCAGACTGGATCACTAAAATGACAAAAATTTTCTCAAAATTCTGGAAACTGGAAGCCCAATCAAGGTGCCAACCAGGCTGGTTTTTCTCAAGGCCTCTTTCCCTAGTTTGCAGATGACCACTCTCTTGCCGCCTCTTCATATGGTCCTCCCTTTGTGCACTCAAGGCCCTGGGGTCTCTCTGTATGGCCTAATCTCCTTTTTTTATAAGGACACCAGTCAGATTGGGTTAGAGCCCATTCTAAAGGTCTTATTTTGACTTAATCACCTATTTAAAGATCTTACCTTCAAATGCAAACCAGCAGCTGTAGCCCTGTGACATCAGATCCTATTAGATCTCAGAAGCTAAACAGGGTCAGGCCTAGTTAGTACTTGTGTGGGAGACCATCTGGGAACACCAGGTGCTACAGGCTTGGGAGAAGGACCCAGCAAACCACTCCCAAAAACCAACCCACCATTGAAAACCCTATGAATAACAGAGAAGCACTGACAATTGTGTTCGGCCTGTTGTATGTAGGGTTACTCTGAGTCAGATATTAACTTGACGGCACCTAACTACAACAACCTTCAAATGCAGTCACATTCTGAAGTACCAATGATGAGGGCTTTAACATAGTAATTTGAGTGTGAGAAGGTCATAATTCAACCCATAATTGAAAACCTATGTCCACATAAAATTTCTACATGAATATTCATGGGATCGTTATTCATAATAACTCAAAGTGAAAGCAACCTAAATGTGCATCAGTTGATGAATGAATAAAAAATGCTATGTTCATACAGTGGATTCTTACTGGGTCATAAAAAGAAAGGATACACTGATTTATGTCACTATATGAATGAACCTTGAAATTATTATGCTAAGCAAAAGAAACCAGTCATAAAAGGCCACATATTGTGTCATTCCATTTATATGAAATATCCAGAATAGATAGAAAATTCATAGAAATACAAACCATATTAGTGTTTTCCAAAAACTGAGGGAGAGATGATATTCTTTGGGACATGATGAAAATTGCTGGGGATTTTTAAAATAATATTTCCCAGCTAGGGTCCCTCTTAACAGCCTGAGGGGCTGACCCCTAGTTGATCCCAGGGCTCATCTCACTCACTCAAAACAGCCCCTCCCATCGAGTGAGCAAAGATGGCCCCCAGACAGCTTGACCAGCCCTAACCACCTTAATTTTGATTGGCTCCCCTCACCACCTTGCAGGTAATAACTGTCTCCACTTGGCAGTTATGTCTGTTTGCCCACTGTACCAGCCAGCTGTGTGCCCTGATTGGCTGAACCCCACCATGTGACCCCTCCAGGACCCTATAAAAGCAGGGCTCCTGGACCCCTATCCATCCCTGTAGCACCACCAATCCTGACCTCTCTGACCGTCTCCTGAACCTCATCACCTGGACCAGCGCTCCCTACTCCAGCAAGACCTACAAGCAAGCCGTCGAGATCAAGCCCAGGGGCCCCAAAGAGCCGAAGGCATCTAGCAAGCCACGAAGAGCCTCCCAACTCCTCCCATCCTTGGG
>VMDO01007891.1:15558-88151 GCA_007922755.1 Pedetes capensis
GCGACCCTCTGTACAACAGGGGAAACACTATTGTCAGTGCTTCTCTGCTGTGCATAGGGTTTTCAATGGCAGATTGATTTTTGGGAGGGGGTTGCCAGGTCCTTCTCCCAAGCCTGCAGCACCTGGTGTTCCCAGGCGGTCTCCCATCCAGGTACTAACCAGGCCCGGCCCTGCTTAGCTTCCGGGATCTGCCGGGATCAGATTCCGAAGGAGGAGGTAAAGAAGGCGAGCCGCGAGAGTCAAGACCATCGGACCTCAACTGAACACCAGCAGCTGTGGCTGTGCCTTTAAGGCTGAGCTGTACCAACACTTAGCCTGCAGCATTCCATGCTGCAGGCCCATAGCCAGCACTTAAAGGGATAGAGCCTTGCTCTATAGGGGCTGCTTGCTCCTTGCTCTCCATAAGGGGAACACCCCAATAAACCTTCCCTGTCCTTCTCCAACCATCTGAAGGTCTCCCGAGGTCCTTCTTTCCCGACATCGGCCACATGTTTATGTTGAGGGTTTGGCCCTAACTTTAGCCGAGCTAGAGCTAAAACCCCGACAGAAAATGTTCTGAAAACTAGTTACTGGTGATAGTGCATAGCTTGGTAAATATACTGAAAACCACTAAATTGTATATTTTAAATGAGCAAATTTTATTGTATAGAATTATATTTTAATAAATTCATTATCTACATTGAAAACCATAGGTATACTATGGGCTCCAGTTCCAGACATACTGATTCAAAATCTAGTAAAAAACCTAGAAATCTATATTTTAAATGTTTCTCTATCCTCAAAAATTGTATGGAACTCTGTGAAATAAAAAGCTAGCAGTTTGGCAATGTGGCCTTGGGAGGCTGCTTTGAGTGAAAGAAGTTTTATAAACAGCCCACAATAGGACTCCTAGAACCTCAGCTGCTGAAGGAGTGTGGTCATCTTTGGGATAGGAAGGGAACTCACCCTGAGGAGGGAAAGCACTGACATGTGCAGACTTGCACTTGAGCTGATGGGAAGGGAGAAGCTATAGTACAAACCACAATGGCACAGATTGTCTTTTGGGTGCTGGATTTCCTGGAAAGTTGTTGTTGTTGTTGTTGTTAGGTGCCATCAAGTCGGTATCCGACTCATAGCGACCCTCATAGGGTTTTCAACGGCTGAGTGCTTCGGGATTGCCTTGGGAGTGGATTGCCAGGTCCTTCTCCCATTTTTGCGGTGCTGGGAATTGAACTCGGGACCTCAGAGACTGCAGCGCAGCGCTCTACCCACTGAGCCAAATCCTGGAAAGAGGGAGGTATAATTCAAAGACAATCAATCCAAGTGTTCATTCATCCAGAACTTATGTATAAACATGACACATGGTCTGTTAAGGTTTGAATATGAAATGCCCCCCACAGGCCCACCCAGGTTTTGAATGTTTGGTCCCCAGCTGGTGGTGCTGTTTGAAGAAGCTGTAGAAACTTTAGGAGGTGGGACCTGGCCAGGGGAAGTAGATCACTGGGGGTGTGAGTCCTTGAGGTGTGTTATCCATGGCCATCTCCTGTCTTTCTCATGGCTTCTTGGCCTGCAATGAGGTGAACCTAGCTGCTCCACCATGTCTTCCCTGCCATGAGAATGAACCCTCTGAAACCCTGAGCCAAAGTAAATCTGCCCTCTATTAAGTTACATTTTTCAGCTATTGGCCACACAGTGATGAAAAGGTAACTAATACCTGGTCTAAAAAGCAGAGAATTTTACACTGAGAAAGAATACATACTCTTACATTTTTCCAGCTCAAATCTGAGATAATGGCAGATAAAAACAAAAAATCACCACAGTCAAGGAATAACAGAAAAGTTATTTCATTATGATACGAAGATAGCCCTAGGTTTAGCAGGTATTATTGGATTTGTTTAACCACTATTGAGACAATTTACATGATGCCAAGATTAGTCTGGCAGAAGCCAGCTGTCATGTCATGAGTAATCCCAAGGAGAGGCTCCTATAGCCAGGAACTGGAGAGTCTCACTAACAGCTCTCCTGTGCCTCCTGTGCCTGGCAAGCCCTGAGATGACTGCATCCCCAGCCAACAGCCTGAAAGAACTGAGCCAGAATCACCCAGGTAAGAGGCTCCTGGATTCCTGACTCTTAGAAACTGTGCAGGATAAACACTCACTGTCTTTACCTGCTAAGTTTTAGGGTAATTATTTTTTGGGTAATGTTTAAAGAATTTATTATTTCTACAACAGCTTCTGGTTCACAGTAAAACTAAGAATGTACACAAATATCCCATAAACCTCATCTCTACACATGCACAGCATCCTCAGTTATCAACATCCCCCACCAGAATAGTACATTGTAACAAATGACAAACCTACATGGACACGTAATTATCACCCAAAATGAGATCAATTTAACATAGCAATAGTTAACTAATATAGACAGCAATCATTTTTATGCTGTATTGTTTTAATCAATTACAGGTATTTAATACCTATTGTCTGCAAAGAAACAACAAAATATGTAAAACAATTAACTAATAGTATTAATGAAAAGCCCGTAGCCATACCACTGTGATGTCCAATCCCGTCAGATCTCAGAAACTAAGCAGGTTTGGGCCTGGTTAGTACTTGAATGGAACACCATGTGCTACAGGTTTGGAAGAAGGACCCCTCAACCCACTCCCAAAAAACAATCAGCCATTGAAAACCCTATGAATGGCAGAGAAGCATTAACAATAGTATTTCACCTGTTGTAGCTATGAGTTGGACACCGACTCCACAGCAACTAACAACAACAACAACATTAATGAAAAGGTCAGAAGCTACTATCCATAGGGAGAGGGAATAACATCACAAAAAGATGTTTGGATTCAATTCAGGCTTTACCTAGTGTCTCGATGTGTGACTTTGGGCAAGTTTCTCAAGGTCTCTTAACAACTAAGGACAATGCCTTCCTCACAGAGCTTTTGTAAAGTTTGCATAAATGATCATATATGTGAGGTATTCATAGAAATTACCCAAAAGATGTTGTTTTCTTCCCCATCTTTTTGATTCTTACAATTGCTATTTCAGACATGAGTGATCACATAAGTCATATTTTCTTCTAGCAAAAGTGTTCCTAATTATATATCATGAATTAAATATATCAATCATTTCTAACATCTTGTGGGGAAAAAATCTTCTAGCAGCACTATTTGAATTTTATGAAAATGACAAGATCCTGTGATTAACCTGGAACACAATCATTCATCAGTCATAGGTAAGTGGCAGGAATGAATAACATGTTATTAAAATTACAAAGAACAGCAACTCCCTTTCCTATTCCTGTCTTCAGAGATAAATATATTTAAAATGACATTATATTCCATGTGCTGAAGGACAGGCAGCATTTGGGGTTAGCATTTAAGAAAGTTATATCCCAATCTCACAATCAGCAAGGCCTGCTTTTTCCTTTACAGAGAACAATAGACTTCAGCAAAAGTTTAGAAAGCAAAAATAAGAGTTCCATCTGAACCCATCAAAGAGAGCAATAAGTTTCTTCTTTAGATAAATGTTTTTGGAGAGGGTGCATCTTAAAGCATGTTTCTTACGTTATAAAACACAAGATCTTCAAAAGAAGGGAGGAAATATTACGTGATCAGCCTTCTAGTTTTCTGACATCAGAGAAGCTTCCCAGGAGAAATTCTCTAGGCAGTTAGTTTCCTCCCATTCACCTGCCTGATCTGTCTGCTCTTTCTTATGTATAGGTAAGATGCTGCTTGATCCAAAGATAGTGAGAGACAGGTGCCATCTGCCTCACCTAGCTTCATGGATCATCTTGTCACACATCTAATGCTGCCAAGATGACAAAGGCTCCAGTGGCACAGTAGGACGCTTGTTAACAGCCTGTCTGCTCAGCTAAACCTTTGCCTCAACTGGCTGTGAGAACAGGATGAGGAAGGGCTAGAGAGCAAACCAATATGCTATTAAGCAGACTGATCAGATAGTATTAATAGAGGTCTCAAAATTTTTCGCTTATTTAAGATGGCACATGCTTATTGTGTGTAGAAACAAATACAATCTACTTAATATTGAATTTTTCCATAGCCATACGTTCCTATGATACCCACGCCACTTGTACCTTTCAGCAAATGTTTGCTTAGATATCACCTTTTCCCTGTTCCTCTCCTGGACCATCCTATTTAAGCTAAAAGGCATTCACCCCTTGAAGATTCTACACTTATCTCCTTGAATTTACTCCATAACACTTACCACCCTATTATATAATTACATATGTAATTATGCCATCTATATGTTTCATATATAGGAGAAGGATCTGGCAACCTACTCCCGAGGCAATCCCAAAACAATCTGCCATTGAAAACCTTATGAGGTTCGCTCTGAGTCAGACAAGACTCGATGGCACCTAACAACAACAACAACAACAACAACAACATGTTTCATATATTATACTGTCTAATTTACCAATGTTTTTGTTTCATGTCTTGCTCTCTTCTCTAGAACATAAAGCTGATAGGATATTGCCAATATCTGAAATAGTACCTAACATCATCAATATTTCTCTAATTTTCATGTACCAATACAGTCTTGAAGTTTTATCTTCACCTTCTAAGTTTTCTCCCCTCCCTTATGCATAATAGACAAGAATCAGTGCCAAACCTAAAGTAAAAAGGTAATAAATATTTAAAATATTGATCACTTAATTATCATTGATACCTCTAGAATCACAGGAGACAGCAAGGTAGGGGGAGGAATAAATCTAATACCTGAGTTGAAAGTATCACAATATTGTTATTCATGTGTTCACTGGACATTTATTAAAAGCCTTCTTATCTTTGCTTTCACAAATGTCTCCTAGGATGAGAAGCTGAGCAGTGAAAATATCCATAGTCAATGTTGCCACTTCAGTATACTACTGGAATTTGTGGGCTTGCTTTTGTATAGTGTTTTTGAAGTAATTCAACATGAGCTTAACATCTAGTGGAGGGAGCTAGATGAAAAAAAAACACATTGGTAAATTAGATGGTAAACATATATGATATATATTTTGGTGTTGTTCAGTGCCATCAAGTCAGGTTCAGCTCATAGTGACCTTAAGTACAACAGAACAAAACACTAGCCAACACTGTGCCATGCATATGACCCTTCTATGTTTGAGCCCATTCATACAGCCACTGTGATTCTCCTCATTTTGAGTCATGCCACATCAGCAAAAGGAGGTTCCAGGGACTTTATTCCATTCCCATCATTAAGATCAACTCTACTAGGAGGAGGCAACTCTTCCACAGTCGTCTTTTGAAAGCCTTCCAGCCTGGGGGGGTGCTCATTTTCAAGCACTATATTTGAGAAGACCTCTCTGCTTTTTCAATGGCTAAGTGTTTCTGGAGTGGGTTGTTGGATCCTTCTCCCTAGTCTGCCTCTGTCTGGAAGCTTAGCTGAAACCTGCCCACCATGGGTGTTCTTGCTGATATCTGAATTGTCTGTGGCAAAGCTTACATCATCACAGCAACATGCAAGTCCCCACAGCATGACAAGCTGACAGATAAAGGGGGATATGAAATATATATATGGGTTCAATAACCAGTATCACAAGAAAGAAAGAAAAAAAAACCTACTAGGAACATTGGTGCAAAAAGTTATTAAATTTTATTTAGAGCCTCAAAATCAGAAAATACAACTCTGAAAACTCTTATTGCGGTCAAGTATCAGCTTTCATTTATGCAATATGTTTAGTAGCCCCAGGTTTCTATCCAAACTTATCTCCAACTACAGTTTCAGACCATACACTTTTTTACTCCTTTGCTTTGATGTGATTGCGTCTGCCTCAACAGTCCTCTCCCCCTTCTTTGTATGAAGTGTTACGCATACCAAAACGTCTTGATCAGATTTCATATTCTCTGTCCTAAATTTTCTACAGTTGGAGTCTATTTCTTTTGAGACAGTCTCACTAAATTGTGTTGGTTGCCTCTGGCTTTGGACTTGTGATCTTCCTGCCTCCCTCTCCTGAGTCCCTGAGATTATAGGTCTTTGCCACAGCACCTGGCTGGAATCAATATTCCTTTCCCTTTTCTCCAAATGGGCTATGTCATGTCTACGATATTAATGGGCCTTTCCTCTTATGCCAGCTACCTTGTCTTATAGTTGCCTGCATTAATACTCATGCTGGATTACAAAACTCTAAAAATTAAATAAAATGTCATATTCAGTCTACATCCCCTACATCTTCCTGCAGCATATCCTTAAAATATATTAAAAGAATTGACATTGAAATGAGCCAGCCACAGTGGTGCACACCTGTAATCCCAGTGACTCAGGATGCAGGGGCAGGAGGATCTCAAGTTTGAGGCCAGAGGCAGTCTTCGTAACTTAGCAAGACCCTGTCTCAAGATAAAAAAATAAAAAATGGGCTGCTGGTACAGCTCAGTGAGAGAACACTTGCAAAGTATGCACAAGGCATCCCAGTACCACACACAAAAAAATTGATGTTAAAATGAAAGGGCATTATCACCACTGAACTGCTCGGATAAACAGACCCCTGAAAAAGAGAGTGGGGCTAACCATCATGAGCAAGGAGACTTCTACACCCAGGGGCTACAGAAGTGTCTCAGACAGTGTTATCCTAAGAATGGTGCCTTTTTGTGTCTCAGGCCTGATTTCTGAAATGTTACTTTACCACCTGAAACACATTCATACTTCCAAGTACCAAAGAGGTGGGGAGAAAAAAGTTGAAAGCTGTCAATTTTTATTTGCTGTCATCTCCTTGGCACCTTAATGTGGTGATGGTAGTCTTATTTAATAGGAACATGTTTTTATCATTCAGCATTTTCTTAGTTTGGCACCTATTTCTACATTTTTGTGGTGGACAAAGTTTCTCCCCATAAAACCCTTCATGGGCTTTATTATTAACATTATGAATCAGTAACATCATTCATGGAATAAAAGACAGTACAGCTCAAGGACAAAATAAACAAAATGGAAATATATTTTCTTACATAGCAAAGCAACTTTAGAATTACTTCAATTATGTGATAGTTTTCAAAGTTCATTTAAGGGCAAAGACATGGCACCAAGTTGGACTGGATGTGTCCAACCTTGTCTGCCAGCATTCATGTCCTTGTACAGTGGCTGCTTTGAGACTTGTCTACAGAAGCTGGATACACGTCCTCTGTCAAATAGCCTGAGGAGTAGATAAAAATATCTCAGCTGCTAAATCGTGACTTCAAAGCTAAAATAGGCTTTTCCCAAATAGCAAGAGCATAAATTTGCAAATTCCTCAAATGAAAGGTTTGGAAAATTCTCTGCTCACCTACAGAAGATTCCTAGTGGGTAACAACCCAATTAGGCCCTCATCCTCTACACTACCCACAATGTGGGCCAGTATTCATGGAAAGTTTGAGTTCCTTGCCACATGTAGGGGATCTAAAATAAGCAAAAATATACAGATATGGGCAGAACTAAAGCAATTTTCTTTTCTTGAGGCTGAACAATTGCAAACGACCCTGCATAGAATGGTTTTCTATGCATGTTCTGTAGCTCAGAGGCAGGAAAACATAATGTAAAGCCACGAAAATCTGAGCAGCTCCACTCATAAGACAGTTCTTGTTTCTGATCCTAAATTTCCTCATCTATAAAATGGGAACAATAATACTTCACTGTATAGTAGTTAGTTAAGTCATGGTAAATGATGTGATCATAGTACCAGCTGTGCAGGAAGGTGCTTAACAAATGTGTGAGATCCTTCTAATGCCCTTCAATTTCACACTTCCACACCCCTGAAACAGCCATACTCCCCAACAAACGAAATGTTATAGTACAACCAGATTGAAGAGTAGACTATCAGGCTGGCGATGTAGCTCAGAGTAGATCATATGCCTAATGTGTGAGGCCCTGGGTTCAATCCCCAGTCCACACACACAGACAAAAAAAAAAAAAAAAAAAAAAAGCTGCACAGAAAGTGGTAAATTTTAAAGGCTAAATATCTTAAGGAAAAGAATGGGTATATTCCACACTCAGTTGTCAGAGTGTAAAAGCGTCGTGTTTTATAGTTTGGATCTTAAATGCCTCCCAGAGTCCCATATGTCAAAAGCATAATCCCCAGCTTGGTGCAATTGGGCGAACCTTTGTGAGTTGGCTCCTCGTGGGGGGGTCTTCTGGTCATTG
Source organism: Pedetes capensis (assembly GCA_007922755.1). Taxonomy (NCBI): domain Eukaryota; kingdom Metazoa; phylum Chordata; class Mammalia; order Rodentia; family Pedetidae; genus Pedetes; species Pedetes capensis. Next base: position 23,682 of record VMDO01007891.1, read on the forward strand.
AGAGCATGCTCTCAAAAGGGGTTGTGGGAATTCCTCTTTCCGTTTTTCACATCTTGGCCATAAGGGGAGCAGTTTTGGTCCTCACATGCCTTGCCATGATTCATGGCCTTGCCACAGCCCAAAAGCAATGGGGCCAACTGACAATGGACTGTAATCTCCAAAATTGTGAGCCAAAATAAACCTTTTCTCTTTGAGCTAATTATCTCAAGTACTTGTTATATCAATGGAAAGACAACTAATGCACTCCCATTAGGTGCATATATTGAAACTTGAATATCAATGTATGTATGGTATTTGTTGTATATAATCTCCCAGAGCCTTCGCAAGAGCATGGATTTTGGGCACCAGTGGATTTTTTTGTACCTAAGAACAAAAACCTAGAATCTTCATCTTTTTTGTAATGGCTATGAGCTACTTGAAGACAATACTAAGTAGTGGGTGGTCGTATAAAAGCTTGGAAATGGAAGCTGTGAAGAGATAAATTACTCTGAATAAAAAAAAGTGATGGAGATGGGGGAAGGGAGAATTTAGGAAGAATAAATCAGAAGTGTCAAGGTTGCCTGGAAGAGTTAGAGAAACAAAGAGAAAGGGAGAAAGTGTGTGAGAGAGAAAACCCCTAAGGCAGTTGAGTCAAGAAGAAAAAATGGGAAGTAGTAAAATATCCAGTGGAAATTTCTGTAAATGTCAATGTAAAGTGTGAACACACTCCTTATTCTCTCCTAGAGAGCCTTTATTAAATTATACATTGCTCACCAAAGCACTTACACATGTACATTTTGTTTGTTTTAAGGGAGTTTAAAGAAGAAGGGATGAATTGATAGATTATACATATATAGGGGTATATTTGCATCAATAGAAAAGTTGATTCTTCACCCAATCTTTACTAAATAGATATTCTTATAAATTAAGTTAAAATGAATACTTAGTTCTAAGTCTGAAGGGGTGCCACACTCCCTGTGTCCATGCAGCTGGTATTTGGGAAATAAGAGGAACAAACTGAAGAAAACAGAAAGCTGCTCAGAAGCCAGACGTGTAAAAAAAAAAAAAAAAAAAAAAAAGGAGCTAAAAATCTCTCTGCCTGCTGCTGGGATTAATCAGAAATTGGTAACATATTTCTACAGGATGGGACAACAAAGAAATTTTCACAAAAGCAGTGACAAGGAAGAACCAAGTGTCATAAGAGGAATGTTTCAGAAAAGCAAAGAAAGTTGCTACCAGTGTCAAATGCTGCAGAGAGAACAAGATCACAAGAAACATGTCTGTTTGGTGGCAAAAAGTCATCTCAGTGAAGAAAGGAAATCTCAGGTGACATTACAGATTAACTAGGAGACTAACTTAGAAGTTCAGGAGAGTAAGAGGAAGGTATCCTCCAAGGCTCTCTTCTCTCACTCTGCATGTTCCCCAAGGTAAGTTCAACCTTTTCTGTGGTATCAACCACCTTCTGAAGATGGCCTACCCCAGGTCTACCTTCCTATGCCAGTTACATACCTAGAACCCCTTGAAAGCCCTTTAACTGATCATCTTAACTCCATCTCCTCATCAGTTAGTGTTTTCAATTAGGTTTTCATTATTTTCCACCTGTGTTATTGCACAATTTCCCTACTGGTCTCCCTGTCCAGCCTGTGACTCCTCTGCCGAAATGCCCAAGTCATCTTTCTGAACCACTAATCTAATCATGCAGACATCTTACATTCAAGTTCTCCCTTTAGCATAACATGGATATAAAATATGATAAAAGTCACCTCATCTCTGTGCTTTAATTTTCCTTCTACATAAAGGGTATCATTCTGAATTTCCTTCACGTGCAGCAAAGGATTTCTGTAATGATTAATTCAACACTGCTTTCTGTAAACTAAAGTTTAAGCATTGTAAATGTCAGAGAAACAAGTCTATGATATAAAAGTACATTGTAAAGGTTTAACTAGTAGAATACTAAGTTATATTTTATAGAATGATTCCATCAATGTAAAATGCATAGAAAATTCTAAGAGGAAATAATCTAAAATTATAATAGTGTTTTTTCCTTAATGCTATGATTACAGACAACCATTGTTTTCTTCATAATATACTTTCTACTTTTTCCACAAACAGCATACAATTTTTCTCAGAGTGGAAAAATATTTAACGTTTTAAAATCTGAGTGTCTGGCAGAGAATTCCTGATATTTAAAACTGCTGTCACAAGTCAGAGGAGGGCTGCAGGGCTTGATTACTTCCTGAACTACAAGGAATGAGTTCTCTCTTTGTGCTTCTCTCAAGGCTAAAGTCCAGGAGACATAACCACAGCCAATTCTGAACCATCACCTGACTAAGGAGGATGAAAGCAATACAGAAGCTGGCAATTAAAAGAGACTGCTACATGGCTAATAGGTCCAGCCTGCGGGTGAAAATTATAGCTTGTGTGGGGCAAAGAACAAAATTCCAAATACTAAGTCAGGCACTAAATGAAGTATAATTTATATTTGGACTTCAACAAAATTGCTAAGTGAAACTCAGCCAAAATTATTCTCTACTGATTTTATGCATACTATCCAGGGGGGTTTATGCATGCTACCCAAGATTCTTTCTTGGCAGCTAAAATTTCATTAAAGGACTCTTTCATACCTATCTGTATTTTCAGCTTCTTGGCTTATTTCTTCCAAAGAGTAAGTTCTTTTAAACATTTCTCCCATACAGAAGAATGTTGTTAGGTGCCATCGAATCAGGTCCAACTGATACTGACCCTATGTACAACAGAATGAAACACAAAGCAACACTGTGCCATGCCCAGCAGTATGTCAATGCTTCTCTGCTATCCATAGGGTTTTCAATGGCTGCCCTGTGCTAATCACAGGGCACAAATATACTTACATGGCTTAGGTCTTCTCAGTGGCTTTTCTATAACAGACTTAGTAAAAGTCATCAATTGAAAAATTTGGTAGCTTTAAACCAGTAGTTCTCAACCAAGGGTGATTTTTATCTTTGTAAGGGCATTTGGCAACATCTGGACAGCGTGTGTGTGAGTGTGTGTGTGTGTGTGTGTGTGTGTGTGTGTGTGTGTGTGTGTAAAATAACAAAGAAGCTCCTGCTGGTATCTAGTGACAAGAACCTACAGATGCTAAGGCTAAGCATTATGCAATACACAGGACAGCCTTCTCCCAATAACCCCAGCGAGGAATTATCCTATTTGAATGTCAATAGTGGCAAAGATGAAACATCTTCAAACAATAAAAATAATTCTATTTGTGGCTTTCTTTGTTAGACCTAAAGTCACCTACATTCCTCCCAAGCACCTGCCCAGTAAAACACAGGATTCCTCCAGAAACTGGGAGAGGGTGAAATATCTAGTCTTTTCCAATCTAGTATCTAAGCAGCAAGCCTTGCCTAACCAACATAAACCAAAAATGTTTCCCTCTAAATTTCATACACACTTTGTCATCACATTAATTTTTCTCTTTATCACACTAATTATAATCCCATATTTGATAGACACTACTTAACAATCTCCCCTACATGTCTGTCACCTTGTTATGCTGTGGGGGTTTATGTGTTGCTATGATGCTAAAAAGCTATGCCACCAGTATCTCAGATACCAGCAGGGCTACCCATGGTGAACAGATCTCAGCTGAGCTTCCAATCTAAGACAGAGTAGGGAAAAGGACCTAGCAGCCCACTCCTGAAAGAATTAGCCATTGAAAACTCTATGAATAGCAGAGAAGCATTGTCACTTAAAGGGCCAGGAAATGAGCCCCTCCAGTTGGAAGGCATTCAAGAAATGACTGGAGAAGAGTTGCCTCCTCAATGTAGAGTCTATCTTAATGACAGGATTGGAGTAAAACCCCTGGGACCTCCTTTTGTTGATGTGGCACAACTCAATGAGAAGAAATGTAGTGGCTGTAACAATGGGCTCAAATATATGCATGGCACAGTGTTGGGTAGTGTTTCATCCTGTTGTACTTAGGGTTGCTATGAGACTCAATAGCACCTAACAACCACAACAGTTGAACAATGTGCGAACAGATAACATGAAATAGGTACAAGTTAGGGTCTGGTACAAATCAGTTCTCTAGTCACAGAACCATTGGTGGAACAACAGAGCCCTGGGAGACCTAGCACGTGGAAGCCTAAGAGGAAGAAAAGGAACCCATAAAGAAGAAGACAATCAAGACAAAATCCAGTATCAATCAGTACCTAAATCCATCAGGCCAAATCAAGTGCATGAACTTTGAAACAAGCAAACCTGGGTTTCAAATCCAAGTATACCAATTGTTAGCTACATGACATATAATAAGAAGCTACCCTTTGTGTGTCTGCTTTCTCCTATCTAATGGAAATAATAGTTATATCTGCCTTCCAGGGCTCTTTTTTTGTGGTTGTTTTTTGGTTTAAGGGGCTGTCTTTTTTGTTTTATTTTTTGTTTTGAGATAGGGCCTCATGTCCATAGCCATTTCAGCCTGAACACACCCAATCTCTTCTGATCTCACAAGCTAAGCAGGGTGGGGCCTGATTAGTACTTGGATGAGAGATAGGGCCTCACTATGTAGTCCACACTGGCTTGGAACTCACTCTGTAGCCCAGGCATGATCTTCTTCTCTCCACCTCCTGCCTGTTGGACTTACAAGGCATGTGCCACCACACCACACAGGGCGCCTAGGGCTCTTTTTGATTCCCCAAATAGCAAATGATCAATAAACATTAGTTTTCTTCTCTCCTATATATTAATGTTGTGACTATTCATTTTCAAATACTTTTCCTCAGTGGAAAATTATTTAGTATCTCAAAGTCTTGTTTTTCATATCATAAAGGGTATACACATTTCTTATACTCAAAGTGAAAACTAATAACACATCAACATCTCATATAGTGTGTGGTGCTCAGAAAGTACTCTAAGATGCTAGCTACTATTCCTCACCAGAAGGGCCTCACTGGTGCTCATCTGCCTGAAGGTACCATCTTGGGCTGCTGTGTGTTCTAAAGAAGGGTCTGCACCATCTCTGTGATCCTACACCAAGCAGTTCACTCTGAGTATCTCTCCTTGGAACACCTGAGCATACCACTCACTCACAGAGTCACTTTGGCCCTAGTGAGAAGAAAGCTCAACGTCTCCCAAATAGGTTTCTTTTCCCTTATCATAGAGCATACATGAAACAAGCACTTTAGGTTTCAAGTATCAAGAGGTTTTTTAAATTTATCTTTTAACTTTCACATTAAAACAAAAATCTTCTCATATTAATCACCTACCATGTGGTATTTTGATATATGCACGCATTGTATAACGTTTAAACATGTCTGTCTCCTCAAACATTTACTATACATTCTCTAATCTAACCCACATCCTTCCAATTGGTTTAGAGGGCTACAAAATTAGATAAGGATTAGAGTCACATGTGGATTGGTGAGCTCAACCACAAATCCAATCCACATACAATTCTAATCTGCATATGATTTTGTAGCCCTCTAAAACTATTGAAAGGATATAGATTGAGAATATACAGTATCATTTTTTCATGGTTGGAAAAATACAGAATTGTTTCCTCTAGTTTTTTTTCAGATACACAGTACACAATTGTTACCTACAGACACACTACTGTTCAATACCACACCAGAGATTCTTACTCCGAAATGTAACTTAGTGCCCATTGATCAATCTTTTCCTGTCCTTCCTTCCCATCACCCACTCTCCCTTACCTCTGCTGAATACCACTGTAACCCTCAACTTTTATGGGATCAAGTTTTCTAAATTCCACATGAGTGAGATCATGCAGCACTTGTCTTTTTATGCCTGGCTTATTTCATTTATTTATCTCTAGTTCATCCATGCTGTTGAAAGTGACAGAATTTCATTCTTTCTGTAGCTGAATAGTTTTCCATTGGGTATATGTACATTTTCCTTATCCATTCACCGGTTGTTGGAGACTTAGGTTGTTTCTACTCCTTGGATATTGTGAATAATGGTACAAAGAACATGAGAGTGCAGATGTCTCTTTGACATAATGATTTAATTTCCTTCTACTGTATACACAATAGTGGGATTGCCAGATCATATAATAGCTCTATTTTTAATTTTTGAAGATTCTCTGTATAGTTTCCCATAATGACTGTGCTAATTTACTGGTACATTCCCACCAACAGTGTGCAATGCTTCCCTCTTCCCTCCCTCCCCACCAGCATGTGTTGTCTCATATTTTAGTAATAGTCACTCATATAGGGGTGAGGCAGTACCTCATTTTAGTTTTGAAATACCAAAGTTTATGTTCACTATTGTAGCTAGACCTTTGTGGATGTACCTTAACAAATCACTAACCCAGTAACAGGAACATCTTATGTATGTGGCTTTCAAAGGGAAAACAAAGAGGTCCTTAGGTCTATACATCCTTGCTCACCTTATATGAAATCATCTCTGAAATGTTGCCTACATCTCTACTTAGGAATTCACACTTTTTTTCCTATTTTGATTTTCATTGCATGTTTGAGATATGGTATCTAACTATATTCTAGTCTTTTTATAATATTTGACCCAGAGCAATCAAAGTTAGGCTCACAAAGTGTGCTACAGAGAAACTCATTCTTCCTCTAGATTTGTCCTGTTTCTACCCTTTACTGAAATACTGAGTTGATTTAGCAAATTCTGACAAATACAAGCAATCTTTCTACTCTCTCACCTTTTTACTGCTGTGGAATTTTGCTTCAATAGCTAAGGCAATATAATATGGAAGGAAGACTAAGGTTAATTTCATATTTTCTTGCATGAATATGTAGTCTCTCAACACTCCTGTTCCATCTTCTTCCCCAAGACACTAATACTAGCTCATCCTTCTTTCCTGTATTCTTTTTTATAGAAAGCTTATTAAGTATTCACACTCTGACATTGTACTTGCTTACCTATCTTCCCAAATAGATACCAAGCAGAAGCTAAGCAGGACATTTGTTTCTGTAAACTGATACAGCACAGGGAGTGAGCCATTAATAAATGTTTAAAGAGTCAGGTGTGGTGGCACATGGCTGTAGTCCCAGTGACTCAGGAGGCATAGACAGGAGGATCACAAGTTTGAGACCAGAGGCAGTCAGCATAATTTAGTGAAACCCTGTCTCAAAAAGTAATAAATAAAAAAAATGGACTAGGGGTGCAGCTCTGTGGTAGAGCACTTGCAAAGTATGCAAGTGCAAGCCCCTGGGTTCATCCAATCCCTAGTACTGCAAAAAAAAAAAGTTTGTTAAAAGAATTACACCTAAAAGACATGACTATTTGCACACACACACAGGACAATACAGGGAAATCTTATATAAAGTCTAAAGATCCATGAATAGAAAAGTTTTGTCAATGGACATAATTGTACTAACTTGGGCATTAAATGAACTGCTACTGAACCAATGGGAGACTGAGAAAGGTCATACTGATCTTTGAATAATGGAAGGTGAAGGTGCCAAACAGCAATTTCAGTTTCTGAAAAGGATCCTAACACTTCAGGGGAACTTGTAGCAAAGGTCTTTCCTTTCTTTCAGGTAGGCCAATTCATATCTATCCCAGCTTTCACCTTATGGCATGATCTTTAGGCTTCATTCCCATGAAACCATGAACTCTAAATCATCCTTCAGTGGTATGTCTGCTTCTTTGAGGACCTTCAGCAATAACACACGTGAGACCCACTTACCAATGAGTAGCTCTTAGAATGGGTCTCAACTGTGAGATTCATATGCAGTAAGTAAAAAGTGAACATCTTCTGGAGCTGCTGAAAGTAACCTGAACATTAGTAGGATGAAGAAAGGAGGGCAAAAGAAATACTTTATGGTTTTACTGTAACAAAATCCTGTGTACAGAGCTCTAGTGAATGTTGAGAAAGAATATATCCAATCTTTCAAAATTCTTAACCTCCTATGCCTTAGCATTGGCAGAGCCAGGAGGAGGAATTGTGGGAGCTGAGATTCTACTGTAAAAATCGAGTCTATAAAGCACTATCTCAAATAGCTATAAATTAGAGATCCTCCTCAAAAGATAATTTTGAGGTGACTCAAAATAAGATGGGAAATCTTGGCCCCAGATTTATAAAAGTGTTAACCAATGGAATTGTTGGAGTATTTGCAATAAATGTGTTTAAAATGAAAACCCCTATGGCTAAACACAAGTTTATCTTGTTTTGTTTTTTGAGATAGGGTACCACTATATAGCCCAGACTGACCTCAAAGTTGCAGTTTCTCTGTCTCAGCCTCCCAAGTACTTGGATAACAGGCTTTTACCACCATTTCCAACAACCTGGTCTATATTTACTTTTTAGTTTTTTAACATATTTACTAGCAGAATTGATTCCATCCTATTTGCACAGAAGGTATAGTCTTGGTGGTCTCTGACAAGAGGGCCACAATCTATATTATAGCAGCACAATCTATATTTTGACATGATGAGTGATGGACAAGTTAAAATCAAAGTAAAATAAGCTTTAAGTAAAATTTATATGAGGAACACATTGATTGGAAGCACAAGATAATAGTGACCCTTCACATGAATAATCAACAAATATCATGAGATTTGCAAATATCTTCTAAATAAATGAAAAAATGAATATTCATCAATTCATAAGTTGTTTGAAAACAGTTAAATCTGTTCCCCATAAACATCTACAAAATTCTTGTTTGAAGAAAACACACATCAAAAAGTACAATAAAAATGACCTTTAATAGATATCACTTGTTATAGAAAACAGAGTATTTATAAATGATGCTGAAAGCTACACTACTAGTATTAGATACCAGCAGGGTCACCCATGGTGGACACGTTTCAACTGAGCTTCCAGTCTAAGACAGATTAGGGAGTAGGATCTGGCAGCCCAGTCTCAAAACAATCAGCCATTGAAAACCCTATGAAAAGCAGAGAAACACTGTCAAATATAGTGCAGGAAACTGAGCCCCCTAGGTTGGAAAGCACTTAGAGGATGACTGGGAAATAGTTGCCTCCCCAAAGTAGAATCTATCTTAACAAAAGAAATGGAGTAAAGCTGCAAGGACTTGCATTTGCTGATGTGGCATGACCCAAAGTGAGAAGGAACAACTATATACATCCATTAATAATTGGAACATGGAATGTACATAGTATGAATCTAGGAAAATTAGAAATTGCCAAAAAGAAAATGGAGTACAAACATTGACATTCAAGACATCAGTGAGTTAAAATGGACTGGCATAGGCCACTTGAATCAGATAATCTTATGGTCTACTATGCTGGGAATGACAAATTAAAGAGAAATAGGGTTGCAGTCATCATCACCAAAAAAGACAGCTTAACATCTGTCCTGAAGTACAATACTGTCAGTGATAGAATAATATCCATACACATACAAGGAAGGTCAGTAATATGACTATTATTCAAATTTATGCACCCACCACTAAGGCCACAAATGAAGATAGGGAAGATTTTTACCAGCTTCTGAAATTTGAAATAGATTGGACATGCAATCAGGATGTACTGATCATTATTGATGACTGGAATGCAAAAGTTGGAAACAAAGAAAGTGGTTCAGTAGTTGGAAAATATGACCTTGGTGACAGACACGATGCTGGAGATTGCATGGTAGAATTTTGTCAGACCAATAACCTTTTCATTGCAAATACATTTTTTCACCAACATAAATGGTTACTGTACACATGAAGTTACCAGATGGACTATACTGGAACCATATTACTACATTTGTGGAAAGAGACAATGGGAAAGCTCAGTATCAAATGTCAGAATTGGACCAGGTGGTGATTAAGGATCAGACCATCAACTGCTCATATGTAGGTTCAAACTGAAACTGAAGAAAATTAGAACAAGTGAATGAGTGCCAAGGTATGACCTTTAGTAGATCCTGAGTTTAGAGACCACTGCAAGAACAGATTTGATGCATTAGACATGATGAGTGTGGCATGATATCAAACACATCATTCATCGAACACAAGCTCAGAAAGAGAAACACCACAGGTTCTCACTCATATGTGGGAGCTGAATCAAAATTATAAGCAGGAAAAATCCCATTCAAAGGTTGGATCAAAATAAAACAAAAAAAGACATCATTCATGAGGAAAACAAGAGGTTATTAAAAAGACAGGGAGAGAAAAGAGAGCAAATTACATGTCAAAAGAGACTCTGAAGCTTACGCTTAAATTTTGAGCAGCTAAAGTAAAAGGAAAACATAATGAAGTTAAAAAACTAAACAGAAGATTTCAAAGGGCAGTGTGGGAAGACAAAATCAAATATTATAATGGCATGTGCAAAAAGCTGGAGGCAGAAAACCAAAAGGGAAGAACATGTTCTGTTTTTCATACACTTAAGGAATTGAAGAAAAAATTCAAGGCTCAACTGGCAATAGTGAAGGACTGTACATGGAAAATATTAAATGATGTAGGAAACATCAAGAGAAGATGGAGAAAATACAGAGAGACATAACACACACAAACAAAAAAGGAATTTGTGGATGACTAACCATTTCAAGAAGTTGAATATTATCAGAAACCAATGGTACTGAAGGACAAATTGGAAGATGCCTTGAAAGAATTGGTGAAACACAAGGCTCCAGGAATTGATGGAATACCAATAGAGATGCTTCAACAAACAGGTACAGTATTGGGGGTGCTCACTTGTTTATGTGAAGAGATTTGGAAAACAGCTACTTGGCCAACTAAGTGGAACAGATCCATATTTGTGCCTATTTCTAAGAAAGAGGATCCAACTGAATGTGGAAACTATCAAACAATATCATTAAGGTCATACACAAGCAAAATTTTGCTAAAGATCTTTCAAAAGTGACTGCAGCAGTATATAGACAGGGAACTGCCAGAAAAATCAAGCCAGATTCCAAAGAGGCTGTGGAACCAGGGACATCATTGCTAATGTCAGATAGATATTAGCCAAAAGCAGAGAATATCAGAAAGAAGTCTATGTTTTATCAACTATGCAAAGGCATTTGACTCTGTGGATCATAACAAATTATGGATAAGGCTCTGAAGAATGGGAATACCAGAGCACCTAATTGTATTCATGCTGGGATTTAGCTCAGTTGGTAGAGCACTGTGCTGCAGTCTCTGAGGTCCCAAGTTCGATTCCTGCACCGCAAAATTGGAGAAGGACCTGGCAATCCACTCCCAAGGCAATCCCGAAATAGTCAGCCATTGCAAACCCTTTGAGGGTGACTGTGAGTCAGACTTGACTCGATGGCACCTAACAACAACAATTGTATTCATGAAGAATCTGTACAAGGACTAGGAGGCAGTTGTTCAAACAGAACAAGGAAACATTGCTTGGTTTAAAGTCAAGAACAGTGTTTGTCTGGGCTATATCCTTTCACTGCACCTCTTTACTCTCTATGCTGAGAAAATACTCCAAGAAACTGGACCTTATGAAGAAGTATGCGGCATGAGGATTGGAGGAAGACTCAATAATAACTCATCTTACACAAATGACACAACTCTATTTGCTGCAACTGAAGAGGATTTGAAACATTTACTGATGAAGAGCAAAGAACACAGCCTTCAGTATTGATTGAGACTCAACACCAACAAAACAAAACTCCTTACAACTGAGTCAGTATGCAACTTCATGATAAATGGAGAAAAGATTGTGGTTGTCCAATATTTTGCTTTACTTGATTCTACAATCAACACTTACCGAAATAGCATCAAGAAATCAAAAGATGTACTGCATTAGGAAAAGCTATGCCAAAAGACCTCTTTAAGTATTAAAAGTATAGACGTCACATTAAAGACAAAGGTGAACCTGACTCATGCCATGGTATTTTCAGTTGTGTTATGGTTATGAAATCTGGGTATTTAATAAAGGAGACAGGAGAAGAATTGATGCTTTGAATTATGGTGATGGAGATGAATATTGAATATACCATGGACTGCCAAAAGAACCAACAGATCTATCCTAGAAGAAGTGCAACCAGTCTGCTCCTTGGAAGCAAGGATGGCTCTGCATCTTATGTATTTTGGACATGTTGTCAGGAGGAACCAATCTCTGAAGTAGGAAATCATGTTTGGGAGAGTGGCAGGTCAATGAAAAAAAGGAAAACTCTCAATTAGGTGGACTGAAAGAGTGGCTGCAACAATGCACTTAAACAAGATTGTGTGCTTGACACAGAATGGGGGAGTGTTTGGTTCTGTTGTACATAGGGTTGCTATGAGGCAGACCCAACTTGATGGCACCTAACAACAACATATAAATATTAAGTATCTGTCATATGAAGTCAGTAGGAAAATACCAACAATTCATATAAATACATTTTCAGTTGTCTGTTAGCCACAATTTTTCAAATACTACATAAAAATTAAACCTACTGGACTATTACAAATACATTTGAATTTGTCGATGAATCCAACACAGTTCTAAATGAAAAGAAAAACAACATATTACCTGATTAAAGAAAAAAATTTTCAAGATAATACTCACCTTGAGATGCAGAGAGCTTAAACAATGGCTTAGAACTCATATTGATCAGTCAGACAGAATAATAAGTTAAATAAGAGGTAGGAGTATATTAAAAGAAAAACTACATGGTTAGGTAAATACCACCAACTACAGAAAAATTTGGAAAGGGGGAGAAGGAATCAGGGTAGCAGGTCAGTGAGAGTCCACTACCAGAAATGTGGAGATTTTCTCCAGCCGGAAGAGAAAATTATCAGCTACACAGAAGTGGGCTGCCAGGAAAGCCACCAGTAATTCCTCTGGCACTATGTGGATTGCATAGAAAGTGGAGAAAGTCCAGAGGTCAACAAGATTGAAATCCAAAAGTAGAGAACAACTAGAGAAATGGCCATGGATGATCCTCCATTGCCTGAATCATAGAGCACGGAGAATAGCCAATGGGAAAATATCACGAGGGCATCTGGAGCTCAGATTCCCCAATGAGTGCAGCCCTGGAAACTCACCAACATCCTGCCAATAAGACACAGGTAGCACTTCCCACAGAGAGCAACTGGTGAGTGAGTCTTGGACACCAGGTGCAGTGCCAGCTGTGTGCCCACTATCTCCTCACCAAGAAGGTCCTGGCTGTGCAGTTTACACTTGATGAGTAGTGGGGCTTGAGTCCCACATGGAAGCATAGGCCTCAGTCCCTCTGGGGGTTGCATGATATCATCCCGCCCACTGTAGTGTGAAATCAGCAAGCAAGCAAGGCAGGGCTTGAAACACACAAAACACCAAAGGGTTCCCAGACTCCAAGTATGGCAGGCACAGGCAGCACAGCCACAATTCCCCTGCTGCGGATGTCCTAGCCACCCAGTTTATGACAGGAGAGTGGGGTGGCATGAGTCCCACAAGGGAACACAGGCTTCAGATTCACTGGAGGTAGCACAATATCATCCTGCCCACTGCAGCATGGGATTCACAAGCAATCACTTCAGGGCTTGGGACACACAAAAGGGCAGAGGGTACCCAGACTCCAAGTGTGGCAGATACAGACAGTACAGCAGCCATCTGCCCACCACAGAGGCCCTGCCCACACAATTTGTACTAGGAGAACAGTGAAGTGAGTCCCACACTGGAGCGCAGGCCTCAGATCTACTTGGGTTGGCTCAGTATCATCCAGCCCACTACAGTGAGGGATTGGCAAGCAAGCACAGTGGGGCTTGGGACATGCAAGAGGGCAGTTGGCCTGGCATCAGAATCTGGCTCGCCATCATCTGCTGTGGCCATTTGGGCTGAACTCTCTGAGCTGAGATCTCAGCATGCCTGCTCTGTAGGGGAGGCAGAAGTCTTGGAATGGTGGCAGGGGACACACCACTTCTCTGATAATGCAGCACAGGCAGAGCACCCACAAGGCCAGTTTCCAAGAGCATCCTGAAACCCAGGCCAGCCTGAGAGACCTGTGTGGACTTTCCACCATCATGCCCTGCTGGAGGGATGCTGAGCAGAAACCCCTGCCCCCAGGCCTGCTGGCTTTCAATGTGAGAGCAGGTAGGGAAAATCTCTATCCCTGTAGTGGAACTGAGAAATCTCAAAATAAAGCTGTCATCACTGCCTAGGAAATATTACACAAGAGAAAAATGAAAATGGATCTATAAGCAGAGCCACCAATAGGCAGCAGCAGCCAGGAAGCAGACACTGAGGAACACTAGGCAAGGACTCTCACCTAAGGGAAGTGAGGTGGGGCCCTCTCAGAGGGTGGCTATCTGCCCCTGCTAGGAGGAAAGGTAGTTAAACCTGAGGTCTCTAGGGAAAGGTCTCTAAGGACTGAAAAAAATCAGGACTGTGCTTCACTGTGAGACACATGTTCTTCCTTTCTTTCATTTTGATTGCTGTCTGGCTGTATTACAGCCCCCTCTTTCTTTTTCTTATTTTCTTTTTTTTTTATCTTCCCTTTATTATTTTCAATCTCAGTATACTCCACTTCCTCATTTTTCCCTTTCTTTCTTTTCATTTCCTTTCTCTCTATCTTCCCCCCCATCCCCCAGTAGAGAAATTCAGATGACGGCCACCATAGCCGTCAGTCCCACTAGAACTGCAAACTGGAGAGAGGGAACCTGAGGGGTGGAGAGTCCAGGGCATGGTGAAGGACAACATGGGCTGATGGCTCTCCGAACCTAGGAGAACAAGTCCAGAACAAAGGTAACCTAGGGCCAGGTAGGACTGATGACTCAGAATAATAGTCCCATAGACTTAACAACTTAAGACACATGGTGTAGGCTGGAAACCAATTGGGGGCTGAGAACACAGGGGACAGAGAGAAACTGAATGGGACAGTACTGAATACAGAGTCTGCAGCAGAACCTAGTCATATGGCACTGGGACTGCAAACTACAGAGCAGGGGAGTGAGAGGAAAGCACCAGCGATTCATAATCACCCAAACTCAAAGGAAAGCCAGAGGGAGAATCTTCACACTCAGAGGAGGTGGAATCTAACTCCAAGACCAAGCAATGGGCAACTCTCAGCAAAATAAATACATGAAACATGAAAGGACATATTGGATGTGAAGATCCCACACACAAAGCCTCTCAACAGACAATATCAAATAATTCATATTTCTAGAGATGTCAGAATCAGAATTCAGAATTTTGATTATAAATATGCTAAGAGACAATAAAGCTAATGCCACCAGCACCCATGAGATCTTGAAGAAGATATCTCATTTGTAGTCTGTATTCTCCGTGGTGTTAGAAATCATTAAAAAAACTCAAGCTGCAATCCTTGAAATGCAAGGCAAGCTGAATGAAATAAACACTTCAATAGAATCCTCAGCATCTAGATTGGATGAGGCTGAACAGAGGATCTCATATGCAGAAGGAATACAAGATATCACTTACATGCAAGCTAATATGGAGAAAATGATGAGACAATATTAGCAAGATCTCCAAGAGGTTTCAGACAAAATGAGAAAGGAAAATCTGTGAATTCTGGGAGTCCTGGAAGGATCAGAAAGCAACACAGAGGATTATGAAATTTATTCCAAAAAAATACTGAGTGAAATTTTCTCAAAATTAGTGCAAGAATTGGATATTTATACAACTGAATCATTCAGAACCCCACCCAGAGTATACCAAAACAGATTCTCCCCACAACATATTATTGTATAATTGCTTACATTAGGCAGCAGAGAAGGAGTTCTGAAAGTAGCTTCGGAAAAGTACCAACTGATTTTCAAAGGCAAACCCATTAAAATAACCACAGACTTCTCCACATCAACATTGAAGGATAGACACATATCATCCACATTCTGAAAAAAAGAACAACTTCCAACCAAGAATACATTACCCAGCAAAGTTATCTTTTAAAATAGATGAGGAGTATAAAACATTCCATGATATTGCCACATTCAAATGATTTGCAACCACCAAGCCAGCATTACAGAGGATCCTCAATCAACTACCACATACAGGGGAGATAAAACAACCCCACATAGAAGGTCAATGAAATGAACAATTAACATGAGAGGAAATCAAGAAAGCAATAAGAAATATGAATCAAAAACCAGTAACAAGTATTGACTGGATGCATAACACAAAACACTTCTCAATAATTACTCTTAATGTAAATGGTCTTAACTCACCAACTAAGAGATATATACTGGATAATTGGATGAAAAAAACATAAACACTCTATATGTGCCATTCAAGAGACTCACCTAACCCACAGACACTGTAATAGGTTGAAAAATAAGGGCGAGAAAACAATATACCAATCAGGGGGAAAACAGAAAAAGCAAGAGTTGCAATGCTAATTTTATATAAATTAAACTTCCACCCGCCTGCAGCGGTAGCCCTGTGGCATCCAATCCCATCAGATCTCAGAAGCTAAGCAGGGTCTGGCCTGGTTAGTACCTGGATGGGAGACCGCCTGGGAACACCAGAAGCTGTAGGCTTGGGAGAAGGACCTGGCAACCCCCTCCCAAAAATCAATCTGCCATTGAAAACCCTATGAACAGCAGAGAAGCACTGACAATAGTGTTTCCCCTGTTGGACAGAGGGTCGCTATGAGTCGGATACCAACTTGACAGCACCTAACAACAACAACAACAAAACTTCCACCAAAAACTAAAGAGATAAAGGACACTATATATTACTAAAAGGAAGAATATACCAGGAATCATTACTTAATATATATTCTCCAAGTACAGGTGCACCTAGCTTCACAAAATAAACTTTATGGGAAATAAAGGAATACATTGGACTACACACAATAATTATGGGAGACTTCAATACTCCACTTTCACCAGGAGACAGGTCATCAAAAAAATCAAGAGAGAAATGACAAGCTTAATTTGCACCTTAGATGAACTGGAACTCACAGATATCTACAGAATATTCCATCTATCTGATGAGGAATACACATTCTTCTCAGCACCACATGGAACTTTCTGTAAGATAGACCACATTTAGCATGCAAAAATAGCCTCAATAAATACAAAAAAGTAGAAATCATCCCCTGTATCTTATCAGACAACAAGGGAATAAAATTGGAAGTCAAAACAAGAAAAACACCAGAAATTTTACAAATTCATGGAGACTAAATAATAAACTGCTGAATGATCACTGGGTTGAAAAAATTGAAGCAAAATTTTTTAATTTCCTGCAAGCAAATGAGGATGAAAACACATCCTACCAAAACATGGGATACAGCAAAGGCAGTTCTAAGAGGGAAGTTCATAGCCTTGAGTGCCTTCATCATTAAGTTAGGGATGGGCTGAATGACTTAATGACACATCTGAAGGCACTAGAAAGCCAACAACAAATCAATCCCAAAAGGAGCTCTCACACAGAAATTATCAAGATCAAGGCAGAGATATCTCAGTTAGAATCTAAAATGATAATTCAAAGAATTATGAGACTAAGAGCTGGTTCTTTGAAAATATTAATAAAAATAGATGCTCCCCTAGACAACCTCATCAAAAGGAAAAAAGAAAAGGCCAAAATCATGAAAATTAGAGATGAAAAGGGGATCATAAGCATTGATTCCAATGAAATTCAGAAAATCACCAGGGAATCCTTTGAGAAACTGCATTCCCCAAAATACAAAAATATAGAAGAAATGGATAAATTTATTAACACATATGATTTATCAAAATTAACTGCAGAGGACATAGGTGACCTAAACAGACTCATTATGTAGAGTGAAATAGAAAAGGTAATAAAAAGTCTCCCAACAAAGAAGAGCCCAGTACCTGAGGGGTTCACAGCAGAACTCTACTAAACTTTCAAAGGAGAATTAATACCAGTTTTCCTCAAATTATTTCAAAAAGCAGAAAAGGAAGAAACACTCCTAAACTCATTCTACAGAACTACCATCACCTTGATACCTAAACCAAGCAAGGATACATCTAAGAAAGAGAACCATAGACCAATTTCCCTAATGAACATAGATGCAAAAATTCTCAACAAAGTCCTGGCAAATTGAATTCAGCAACATATTAAAAAGATTGTTCACCATGACCAAGTGGGATTTATTCCACAGATGTAAGGCTGGTTCAACATATGAAAATCAATTAATGTAATTCAACATATCAAGAGGCTTGTGAACAAAAATCACATAATCATCTCAATCAAAGCTGAGAAGGCTGTTGACAAAGTGTAACACCTTCTCATGATAAAAAACTGTGGAGAAGATAGGCACAATAATAAAATATCTTAACATGATAAAGGCCATTTATGACAGACTTACGGCCAACATCATATTAAATGGAGAAAAACTGAACCCATTTCTTCTAAGATCTGGAACAAGACAAGGATATCTACTCTCTCCTACCTTATTTAACATCATGATTGAAGTACTAGCCAGAGCAATAGAATAGAAAAAGAAATCAAAGGGATACAGATAGGCAAAGAAGAGGTCAAATTATCCTTGTTTGTGGATGACATAATACTTTACCTAAAGGATCCCAAAATCTCCTCTAGAAAATGTTTAG
Organism: Pedetes capensis; assembly: GCA_007922755.1. Classification (NCBI taxonomy): domain Eukaryota; kingdom Metazoa; phylum Chordata; class Mammalia; order Rodentia; family Pedetidae; genus Pedetes; species Pedetes capensis. The sequence goes on from VMDO01007891.1 coordinate 42,026, forward strand.
ACCTAACTAACTCCTTTAGTAAAGTGGCAGGTTATGAAAATAACACTCAAAAACCAGTAGCCTTCCGTTACACAAACTATGAGCAGGAAGAGAAGGAAATTAAAGCTACAATCCCTTTCACAATAGTTCATCAATAACTTAAATACCTAGGAATTAGTCTAACCAAAGATCTTGCAGATCTCTACTAGGAAAACTTCAAAACATTAAAGAAAGAAATTGCAGAGGTTACTAGAAAATGGAAGGATTGGGCGAATCAATTTTATAAAAATGACTATACTACCAAAAGCAATGCACAGATTTAATACAATCCCCATTAAAATTTCAATGATAAGACTTTACAGAAATAGAAAAATAATCCAAAAATCTTATGGAAACACAAAAGACCATGTATAGACAAAACACTCTTAAGCTGCAAAACAAGTGCAATCAGGATCACAATCCCTGGCTTTAAACTATACTACAGGGCTACAGTAGCAAAAACAGTTTGGTACTGGCACAAAAATAGACCTGAAGACCAATGGAACAAAATAGAGGACCCAGAGATACACCAACGCATCTATAGCTACCTGATTTTCAACAAAGGAATGAAGCAGGCAAATTGGAGAAAGGATAGCCTTTTCAATAAATGGTGCTGGGAAACCTCAGTATCCACTGCAGAAAAATGAAAACAGACCTGCACCTCTCAATCTACATAAGAGTTAACTCAAAATGGATAAAGACCTCAACATAAAGCCAGAAACCTTAAAATTACTAGAAGAAAAGATAGTCAATATCCTCCAACATATAGTCATAGGAAAGCATTTCCTTAATATAACTCCAATTGCTCAGGAAATTGCAATAAGAATAGATAAATGTGATTACATGAAGTCAAAAAGCTTCTGTACAGTAAAATAAAACAATCAAGAGTTAAGGAAGACCTCACTGAATGGGAGAAAATATTCATATCCTATATATCGGACTCCTGCAGTGGTAGCTCTGTGGCATCCAATCCTGTCAGATCTCGGAAGCTAAGCAGGGTTGGGCCTGGTTAGTACTTGGATGGGAGACTGCCTGGGAACACCGGATACTACAGGCTTGGGAGAGGGACCTAGAAATTACCTCCCAATCACTCTGCCACTGAAAACTCTATGAATAGCAGAGTAGCACTGACAATAGTGTTTCACCTGTTGTACAAAGGGTCACCATGAGTCAGATACTGACTCGACGGCTCCTAACAATAACAACAACATACATCGGAGAGAAGATTAATTTCCAGAATTTATAAAGAACTCCAGAAAGCAATACCCAAGAAAACAAATGACCCAATACACAAGTGGGCAAAGGAACTGAACAGACAGTTCTGAAATGAAGAGGCTTATAAGGCCATGAAACAAATGATAAAATGCTAAATATCCCTAGCCATTAGGGAAATGCAAATCAAAACAATGCTGAGATTCCACCTTACTTCAGTAAGAATGGCCAAGATCTATAAAATAAATATCAACAAATGCTGGTGAGGCTGTGGAGAAAAGGGCATCCTCTTACACTGTTGGTGGAGCTGTAAATTGGTTCAACCACCTTGGAAATCAATATGGAGATACTCATAAAACTAAAAATAGAACTGCCTTTTAACCTAGTCATACCACTACTGGGAATATACCCAAAGGGAGATGAGGCATCCTACCACAGAGACACCTGCATCTCCATATTCAGTGCTGCACTTTTCACAATAGCAAGGATATGGAATCAACCAAAGCACCCATCAACAGAAGAACAGATAAAAAATTATGGTACATATACACAATGGAATATTACTCAGCAATTAAAAATGAAATAATGTCACTTGCAGCAAAATGGATGGAATTGGAGTACATTATCTTAAATGAACTGAATACAAGCCCAAAAAGAGAAATACCATATGTTCTCACTCATATTTGGGACCTGAATCAAACCTAAAGGAAAAAATCCTATACATAAATTGAAACATAATAAAAAGCACAATTAAACTTACCATATAAGGGACAACTTAAGAGTAGAAAGAAGGAGGGAGGGATCTAGCAGAGGGAAGTGAAGATTGGAGAAGATGGGAGGGGAAAGAGGGTCAATGAGGAGGGACGAAGGGGAAGAGGTCAATCTCAATGTAAACAGCATAACTTTATGCATATGTTGGGGAAAAGCAGGGAAGATACAAAAAAATAAAACCTACTAGAATAGCTAAAATTAAAAAAAATAGTAATAATACCAAAGCCTAGCAATAATGTGAAGGGACTAGATCACTCATCTAATACTGCTGAGAATGTAAAAATTTAGATCACTATAGAAAAAAGTTTGGACTTGTATCAAAATTAGGGTGCATGTATGTAGATATTCTCACAAAACCACATGGAAATAGAAAGCAGGACATTAGTGGGGGAGATAAGGGAGGGTGGTCATGAGAGGGTAAAGGAGAAGTTATGTGAGCAATGTTCAATGACATGCATATATGGAAATGCCATAATGAAACCCGTTATGTTATACATTAAAAATTACTAATAAAGATGATAAGAAAAAATTATCTATTAAATGCAATTGCTTTAACAAATTTACAGCCTTACATCATCTTAGTGCAAATAGTTTCATTGTATTGTTGCTGTTATTCTTACATGAGAAAGTATCTTTTTGGGATTGTTTGTTTTTGAGTCAAGGTATCATATCCCACACTGGACTAAAACTCACTTCACGGCCAAGCCTTGCTCTGAATACAGGATCCTCCTGCCTCGGTCTCCTGAGTGTTGGGTTCTATGTATGCAATACTATACTCGGTCAAGAGAAATTGTCTTGCTGGTCTCCAACCTGTGGCCTGAAGTGATCCTTCTATATTAGCTTCCCATTTGGCAGAGACCATAAGCAGACACCTTGATGCCAAGACTAAAGCCTATCTTAAAGAGTAAGAAATAGACATACATATTCCCAAGTTATTCTTTAACAATGAGCTACTACTAGCTTAAAAAATATTTTAGTGTATTTCCCTCAGGTTGTGTATTTTCTGGCACATTCTACAAAAATTTGTTTTCAAAGTCTTCATAAACTTATTTAGTATTTACCTATATGAGAAAATTTCACAGGATTGTGACACTTTATTTGCAGTACTGGTGGTGTTAAACCCAGGGCCTTCTGCGTGCCAAATAAGCATACCAGCACTGAGGAGCACCCTACAGACCCTTTTTTATTTTGAGACAAGGATTGGCTAAATTGTGCAGCCTCCCTCTGGCCTTGAACTGATAATCCTCTTCCCTTAACTAACTTGGATTCCAGGCATGCACCAACCAGTGCCAGATTTGTGACATTTCTTAAAACATGCAAAGTCCATTTGTTTTTCACAACCTCCCCCACCTTTTCTTTCTTTTTGTTAAGATAGAGTCTGCTTTGTAGCCCTGTAGCCCTGGGAGGCTTCAAATTCATAGCACTCTTTCCTCAACCCACCAGGTGCTAAGATTATATTCATTTGCTACCATGCCCAGCACAATGACAAGTTTTCATTCAATCTGCACTTTCACATGTGTGCCAAACAATTTTTCACATGTCTTTCAGTCAAGGTTTCTCCCCATGCTGTCTTCTTTCATATCTGTGAATTGAACCAAGCTGAATTCAGGCAATCCCACATACTCTACACTGACCAGAGTTCTATGGACTATGCTTTCTCATGAGTTCTAGAAATGTCTTCTTGCATTGAAGTCTTTTTCTTTCTGTATTATAGTCACTCTCCACTGCAAGTCCTTTTATGTTCATTAAAGGAACTGCAATGACTGAAGGCTTTTCCACTTTGCTTACACACATAGGGGTTCTCTCCAGTGTGAGGTCTTTCATGCACTAAAGGTCACTGGAATGAGTGAAGGCTTTCCCACATTGCTTACATACAAAAGGCTCCTTTCCAGTGTGAGTTCTTTCATGAGCTTCTAGGTTACAGTTGTTAGGTGCCATCGAGTCATTTGCTACTCACAGTGACCCTAAGTATAATTGATGAAACACCCTCCAACTCTGTGCCATGCCTACCACTATATCAGTGCTTCTCTGCTATTCACAGGGTTTTAGTGGTTGTTTTGGGAGTTGGCTACCAGGTCCTTCTCTCAAGCCTATGTTGTTGTTAGATGCCTCAAGTTGTATCTGACTCATAGTGACCCTCAATGAGGGTTTTCCACGGCTGTTTCGAGATTGTCTCAGGAGTGGATTTTCATGTCCTCCCATTTTGTGGCTCTGGAAATCAAACTCAGGACCTCAGATACTGCAGAGTATTGCTTTTCCAATTGAGCTAAATTGTAAGTTAAATCCCTATCCTATAGCACCCCTTATTCCCAGGCAGTCTCCCATCTAAGAACTAACCAGACTGATCGTGCTTAGCTTCTAAGATCCGATGGGATCAGACACTAGGGTAGGATGGCTGAAGACACTGTAGATTACAGGGTTGATTTAATGCTTTCCCACATTGCTTACATGTATAGGGATTCTCTCTAGTGTGAGGATTTCTAATGTGAGTTATTTCATCTGTTTGAACACAATGGGAATAAAGAGCAGCTATCCCTCATTGCTTACACCCACAGGGTTTTTTGGAGTTGTGAATTCTTTGTGAGAGAAACTGGATGATGGAACACTTTTCCACATTCCTTATATATAAATGGTTTCTCTCAGGGTCAGTTCTTTCATATATATGAACATAACTGCATCTCCTAAAGGCTTTCCAATGTTGCTTTTATTCCTGGAGTTTCTCCTCAGGGTGGGCTCTCTTCTGATTTTGATCAGAAGTGAGAGATCTGTAGGCTGCATTGTATCATTTGCTTTCATAGGTTTGTTCTACAGTGTGAGGCCTTTCATGTTTCTGAAAGCAGTGAGAATGATTTATAGCATTCTCCATGCTCGTTAAACCTCCCCACACTATCCAGTCAGTCATATGATTTGTGTGCAGTGCAAGCTCTGAGGTATATATTTACAGATGAATGACCCATGAGGACTTCTCCATGCACACAACTTTCACATTGAATTACCCCAGGAGTTTTCTTGTTCATAATATGCTCTGGGGTATTTTGGAGGGTTTCTGCACATTGACTACCCTCTTTATGTTTAAATAGTCTTTCAACCACTTGAGTACTACAAAAAATGAGAATTGCATTACTATCATCTTTATTAATGCTTAGCCATGAAAAGTGTTGGTTTTATGCCCTCTGTACCATTCATATAACACACAAGTAAAACTTTTCTAAAGATCATTCAAAAGCAACTGAAGCAATGTGTTGATAGGTAACTTCTGGGAAATCAAGCCGGATACAGAAGAGGGCATGGAACCGAAGACATCATCACTGACATCAGATGGATTTTGGCCAAAAGCAGAGAATACCAGAAAGATGTCTGTGTTTTATTGACTATGAAAAGGCATTTGACTGTGTGGATCACAACATTGTGAAGAAGAATACCAGATTTAAGAGAATGAATCTTCCATGAGACCAAACAAATATGTCTACTATACAACTGCATTAAGTTTGGGCCCAAAGATGAAGCATACAATACCTTTTCAACACTAGGATCAGAATCTCCAAACTCTTGAAGTTCTAGCCATGCACTCACCTTATTTTCATTCCATCCTCTCAGTGTTTGCAAAATCTCACTTTGTTAAGTGAAATAAATCAGGTACAGAAAAACAAATACTGCATATTCTCACTTATATCTCTTCTTTTAATTCTATGTATCACATAGACATGTTTTATAAACAGATGATGGGGGGTAGAGAGAGAACACATCCAAAATCTCCACTTGGAGCACAGCAAGTATGTAAGGTAGAAAAATAGAAAAATCTTTAGTAGAAAACATTGATAGAGTAGTCCTTTGTTAACATGTGGTAAATTAAATGACATCCCACAAAAATACTCAATAGTCAATAGTCTTTATTGACAAAGAAAGGTCTGCATTTTCTCCTTCTCTGTATTTGTAAACTAAACTCCAAACCTTGCAGTGCCCCAGTATGACAAACCACTTGTTCAATGCCAAGAATAAAAGATCTAATTACTGATGGAAACTCACCTGTGAGCACAACCCAGCAAGAACAACTAGCAAGGCTCATTCAGATACTCCTAGTGGTTTTGATTCAAAGAATTTCCTGAAAACTAAACTGATTACATCAGGATTTCTGGTTGCAATGGCCAAAGTAATATCCACAGGATATGATAGAAATTATAATGGATATCAAAAGTTCTATAAATTGAAGAGTAAAATCACTTTTCTATGTAAATTTCTATGTAAATTTCTATGTAAATTTCTATGTAAAGAATATAAGTCAATCTCTTCCCAGTGGAAGTAATGAAGATATACAATACACAACTCTGCAAGAGAAAAAAGGAAAAGAATCTCTTCTGCATGAAGATTTTCTCTTCAATCACTCCAGTTAGAAATTTGCATACAATATCAAATAATCCATGGGATTATTAAATATCTATGAGATAAACATGGAAAAAGTTGATCATCCTTCACATTACATATAAACCCACTGTTGAAAACATTTTCCTTTTAACTCAAATCTTCCACATACCAGCCAGGCATGGTGGCGCATACCTGTAATCCCAGTGGCTCCAGACGCAAAGGCAGAAGGATTGCAAGTTCGAGGACCGTGTCTCAAAAAAAAAAAAAGTAAAAAGTGGGCTGAGGGTGCAGCTCAGTGGTCCAGCACTTGCAGAGCATGCAAGCACAAGGCCCTGGGTTCAATCTCCAGTACCGAAAGAAAAAAAAAAAAAAAAAAAGAAGCCCGTCCAAATGTTCCTCAAGCTGAAGGGAACATTAAGGCTATCTGGGTCATTGCCAAAGGTCATTCATTACTCTATATATGAAAAAATAAATGAATAAGCTGGAGCCTATATGGGTCACAATTCATGAAACATGGAATGGAAACATAATTATGAACTAAAACAGTGAATACATGATATTTTTTAATATTCATATTAGGGAGTCAAATAGGTTAGTGTAAGAGTGATACAGACTTTCTTTTAAAATTGAAAGACATTCTCAAAATTTGTTAACTGAATGCACATTTCTAACTGCATACCAACAACCGTGCAGTGCTGAGTGCAAATACAGTACCAAAAGCAGAATCTTCTTCATTCCACCTTTTCCTAAAAATCAAAGAAGTAGTGATTGCTTGGCATCATTGCCAACATGGCTCTACCTTACCGTTTGTTGCTCATCTTTAAGAAATGAATGTCATTAGTATAGAAAGCACTGCTGCCTGTCAGCATAATCTGGATTTACAGGTATCACTAATATGAAGGTGGGAAGTTAAGGTTATTTTTATTGCTTCTACCTACTCAATCCACAAACAGTGAACTGCTCTTGTCAAGTGTCAATGAAAATATCATCTCAAGCATATCATTTGAATGATTCATAAAGCAACATGAAATTTTGTCCTTGCTCAAAGGCAAGTAAAAACATTTTGAAGGAGGAATTAGTAGGCAGCAAAGGGTCTAAAAATAGGTTCTTAAACAAAATACTGGGTGACAATAGGTGATAGTGACACTGCCTCTAAATAACTCAGCTCATCTAGATTACTTGATTCTTTTAGAGCACATCTAAAATTTCCCACCCATTTTCTGTCTATTCCAACTGTATGGATGGAAGGCACAATTAAGATTTAATGTAGATGAATTGCATATATGAAAATTGTCACAATGAAAAGCATGTCAAAATGAATCACATTATGATGTACATTAAAAATTTCTAATAAAAAAAGATTTAATGTAGATGGTATTTCAAAAATATATTTATGTAAATGTCACTTGAGAAAAATTCCTGTATTCCCAGAGCAAAAAATATCAACCTTGAAACTTATCGAAATGTTTGGTCTATAATTACCTTCCAAAATTAGGTATTTGGAGAACATATTTAGTCTAATTCCAAAGTATTTTAATGTTGTTGTTGTTTGTTGATGTTGTTAGGTGCCGTCAAGTCAGTATCCGACTCATAGCGACCCTCATAGGGTTTTCAATGGCTGACTGTTTCGGGATTGCCTTGGGAGTGGATTGCCAGGCCCTTCTCCCATTTTTGCGGTGCTGGGAATTGAACTCGAAACCTCAGAGACTGCAGTGCAGTGCTCTACCAACTGAGCCAAATCCCAGCCAAGTATTTTAATAGGATATTTAAATCAATCTGAGTCTTCTTATACTCATTAACAATTTTCTGATAAGTTTTATGAATCATCCTAGTCCTCTGAAATTTATAACAACTTTTCAAAATTATGCATAAGCAAAACAGAAAAAAGCACCAAAGTGCTTCTTTTAGAGTAACTTTTCTCTCTAAATAAGGGGTTGTCATTGTTGTTGTTGTTGTTGTTAGGTGCTTCTCCCACTTTTGCAGTGCTGGGAATCAGACCTGGGACCTCAGAGATTGCAGAGCAGCGCTCTACCAAGTGAGCTAAATCCCAGCCCCAAATAGGGGCAAGAAAAGTTTGAATTTCATGAAAAGAAAACATCCCATCAAATCAAACTATGTAGAAATGCCAAATTAAATTTTAAAATCTTCATATTTTGGTTTGGCTTAGTACCATCTAAAAATTGCATAAGCCACATGATTCCTTACTTTTCTTGATGAACTCTGGAGACTCTCCACTTCTCCTTTCAAGTCTGCGTAAGTTTCAGAAAATAAAGGCAAAGCCTAGAGCAAGTGTAAGGCAGGGAATTCAGTAAGAAATTATCCTTCGTTTGCCTGAAATCTCAAGGGGCTCTATGGCTAATTTAAGGATAGAAAAAAAATAGTCCAGGCATGAAAATATAGTGGCCTTAACCTTGGCACCAGAAAATAGGGAAAACCACATTCTAAACCCCACATGTTTGCAAACCAAAACCATGCATTTTCTGTCACCTATAGAACATTACTTGAGAATTCAAAGTAGTCCCACATTAGTAGTGACAGAAGCAAGCATAAATGACCTCTGAAAACCTGAAAAATATTCCCATAAAGAATTTTCAAAGAAATATTAGTAGATCAATTAAAAATCCCCAAACACACAAGTAAGCAATAGTAAAGACAAGATCTAAAACAACAAACCTCCAGGTCAGACCTGCAAGGAATTTGACATTTTGAAGCTATGAAAATAAGCTCAGTTGATAGAGTGCTGCTCTGCGCTAAGGCCCTGGGTTCAATCGCCAGCACTGCAAAAACAGGAGAAGGACCTGGCATCCCACTCCTGAAATAATACCAAAACAATCAGACATTGGAAACCATATGAGGGTCACTATGAGTTGCACCCAACTGGACAGCACCTAACAACAACAATAACATTCCTCACACAATATTAAATAACTAACTATAAAAAAGGATGGGTGAAAATATGACCAACTAAATTATAAAGAATGAAAAAATATATGCAAAACTAAATATAATTTCTATAAATATGTAATTAAAAACTCAATAGATACCTTAAAATTCTACTAGACACAACTGGAGAAATAATAAAGATGCTGAAAGGCAAATTCAAAGAATCCTGAAACAATCAGCCTTTGAAAACCCTATAAGGGTCAGAAACAACTCATCAGCACCTAACAACAACAACAATACAAAGAATTCATTCAGAACATGGAATAAAATATTAAGAACAAAGACTTTTAGAGAAAGATGTGCTAAGACTTAAAAATCTAGCACACATCTAATGGAAGCTCTAGAAAAATGAAATGGGAGAATTTAGAATATTAAAATCAGCAATGAGAATATTCCAGAATTTTTGAAATTTTCCAAACATTAGACCTAAGAAACTCAAATATGACACATCATAACGAAAATACTGTATAGTCTCACTTGTAATCCACACTTTCAACAGCTTTAGAGGACTGCAAATTTGCATGTGGATTAGATTCCAGGACAGCAGAGAGTTGGGTAGAGAGCTCACATGAATCCAATCTGCACACCATTCTAATCGGCATCTGATTTTGTAGCCCTCTAAAATTGTGGAAAGAGTGCAGACTAGAATGGAGAATATACAGTAAGTACAGATATAGATATAAATTTAAATGAAGATGTAATCTCCACAATTGGACATATCATTCCTTTGGGGAAACTACAGGACACCAAAATCAAGAAATCTTAAAATTGGCCAGAGATAAGACAAATCTCTTGACTCTACAGACACCAGTACTGGGAGGTTGAACCTAGTGCCTTATATGTGCTATGCAAGTACTCTGTCACTGAACTGCACCATCAGGACCTTTTCTAATTTTTATTTTGAGAGAGGGTCTCTGAGTTGTGCTGGCCTTGAAATGGCAATCTTCATGTCTCAGCCTCACAAGTTTCTAGGACTACAGGTGTGTGCCATGCCACTCATCTTTGATCATTACCTCAGTAAAAACTAGAAAACAAGATAACGTTCCATGACCAATGTGCTAGAAAACAAATCTACCTGAATTTTATAACCAGTGATAATCCTTTAATATTAAGGACAAAATAAACATATTTTAGTACAAAAATTGAGAGTTTCCCTCTCCTAACCTGCAACTAAAAGCAGAGGTTTAGTTCAGTTGGTAGAGCTCTGCTCCACACTTTCTGAGGACCCAGATTTGATACATAGCACTGCAAAAAATAAAAAATAAAGAAAGAAAGAGAGAGATGGAGAGAAAAATGTGGTAGTATCCCCCCAGAAGAGAAACAGGATCTATTGCCTTTGTAGTCCCCAGCCCTTTTGGAATAGTGAACTGGAGAATGGGAAATTGAGGAATGGAGAGTACAGGAAGAAGATAAGAGTGCCATGAGCTGATGGTCCACTGAATCTATAAGATCTAATTAACAACTAAGCCCATTAAGAGTCAAGTAGGGCTAGTGAACTAGAGTAAGAGCCCCACAGACTAGACAGCTGAGGAAGCACATCGCACCCAGAAGGCAACCCAGTGTCTGTGATCTCAGGAATCAGGGAATCTGAATGGGGCAGAACTGAATTTAGAGTCTGCAGCAGATCCTTGTCCAGGGTTCTTGAGCTGTAAAATATGGAGCTGAGGAGTGAAAATAAAGTGCCAGAGATCCATCACCACACAAACTCAAAGGAATAACAGAGGGAGAAGTTCTGCACACTTAGGAGAGATTAAATCTATTTCCTGGACCATATTATGGGCAAACAAAACAAACCTAAAAGAAACACAAAGGGGCAGGCTGGATTTGAAGACCCCACAGACCAAAGCCCCCCCCCCAACAAATTCCTCCAATGAATCTCAACTCCTAGAGATCTCTGAATTGGAATTCAGAGTTATGGTTATAAATATGCTAAGAGAAATCAAAACAAATACCACCAGCACCCTTGAAATCCTTGAAAAGAAGGTATCTCATCTGGAGTCCATTCTGTCCTCCCAGCTAGAAATGATTAGGAAAAATCAAGCAACAACCATTGACACGCAAACTAAACTAAATGAGTTAAATTCTGCAAAACAACCCTTTCATCAAGACTGGATGAATGTGAGCTAAGGATTCTGACTCTGAAGATGCCACCCAAGAAAGTAAATACATACAGTGAGAAATAGAAACAATGATGAAGGAATTTTTAAAAGATTTCCAAGAAACCTCAGACAGAATGAAAAAACAAAATTTAAGAGCTCAGGGTGGCCCTGAAGGAGAGGAAATATCTACCAGAGGTCTAGAAAATCTAATATATGATATCCTCAAGGAAAACTTCCCAGAGATAATGCAGGATATGGATACATACACAACTGAAACATTCAGGACCCCATCCAGAGTAGATCAAAACAGGTCATCCCCAAGATACATCATAGCTTGAATGCTTTCATTAGAAACCAGGGAGGCTATCCTGAAAGCAGCAAGGAAGAAACCCCAAATTACCTTTAAAGGAAAACCTATTAAAATGACTGCAGACTTCTCCATATCAACATTGAAGGCTAGAAAGGCTTTTACACAGGTAATTCATGTTCTAAAAAAGAACAATCTCCAACCAAGAATACTATATCCAGCAAAATTATCTTTAAAAATAGAAGAGGAGTATAAGACATTCCATGATATTGATATTCAAATGATTTGCAACCACCAAACCAGCCCTACAGAGGACTGTAAATGAATTACCACATCCAGGAGAGATAAGACAACCCTATATAGGAAACCAAAGACTTGGTTAGCTGAGATGAGTGCAATTCAAGAAAGGAACAAAGCAACCATGATTCATAAACCAGTAACATGTAACGATTGGATGCATAACAATAGTTACTACTCAATTATCACTATTAATGTAAATGGTCTTAACTCACCAATTAAGAGACACAGACAGGCTAATTGGATGAAAAAACACCAACCTTCAAAATGTAGTATTCAAGAAACCCATCTAACTCACAAAGACTGCAATAGACTGAGAATTTAGGGCTGTAAAACAATATACCAAGCAAAGGGGAAACAAAAAAAAGCAGGTTTTGCAATTCTAATATCAGATATATTATATTTCCATCCAAAACTAATTAGAAGAGACAAAGAAGGACACTACATTTTAGGAAAAGGAATGATGAATTAGGAACCAATAACACTCCTAAATATTTACACCCCAAACACTGGGGCACCTAGCTTTATAAGACAAACTTTACGAAATATAAAGAACTTTATTGGACCAGAAACAATAATAATGGGAGACTTCAATGCCCCACTTTCATCAAGAGATGTCATCAAAACAGAAAATCAACAGAGAAACATCAAATCTAATCTCCACCCTAAACCAGTTGGATCTCACAGATATATACAGAATATTTCATCCACACGATGAGGAATACACATTCTTCTCAGCTCAACATGGAACATTTACTAAGATAGATCATATGCTAGTTTATAAGAATTCCCTAAACAAATACAAAAAAGTAGAAATTATATCCTGTTCCTTATCAGATCACAATGGAATAAAATTGAGCTCAAGAGCAAGAATAATCCCAGAAATTTTACAAACTCATGGAGACTAAATAATACACTGCTGAATGATCAATGGGTTCTTGATGAAATCAAAATGGAATTAAAAATATTCCTGCAATCAAATGATGAAAACACATCCTACCAAAACATATAGGATACATCAAAGGCAGTTTTAAGAGGGGAGTTTATAGCATTAAGTGCCTTCATCAATAAGGTGGAAAAGAGCCAAATAAATGACCTAATGATGCACCTTAAGACACTAGAAATCCAACAACAAATCAATCCTAAAAGGAACATCCAAAAAGAAATTATAAAAATAAAGGGATAAATATCTCAATTAGAATCTAAAAAGATAATTCAAAAAATTAATAAGACTAAGAGGTGGTTCTTTGAAAAGATTAATAAAATAATAAAGTTATATTTATTTATATATATTATATATTATATATTTGTTATATAATTTAAAATTAAATTAATAAAATAGGCTCCTTGGGCCAATCTCATCAAAAAGAAAAAGGAGAAAACTAACATAGTAAGGATTAGAAAGGAAAATGGGTCCATAACCACTGATTACAATGAAACAGAAAATCTTCAGGGATTACTATGAGAGATTATGTTCACAAAAATATGAAAATACAGAAGAAATGGATAAATTTATTACACATATGACTTACCAAAGCTAACCCCAGAAGAAATAAGCAACCTAAACAAGCCCATTACATATAAAGAAATAGAAAAGTTAATAAAAATTCTCCCAACAAAGAAGAGCCCAGGTCCTGATGGGTTCACAGCAGAATTTTACCAAATTTTCAAAGAAGATATAATACCTGTCTTCCTCAGATTATTCCAAAATGTAGAAAAGGAGGGAACACTCCTAAATTCATTCTATGAAGCTGCCATCACCCTGATAACTAAACCAGGAAAAGATTCATCTAAGATAGAGAATTATAGACACATCTCCCTTATGAATGTTGTTGTTGCTGTTGTTAGGTACCATCGAGTCGTGTCCAACTCATAGCGACCCTCATAGGGTTTTCAATGGCAGATTGTTTCAGGATTGCCTTGGGAGTGGGTTGCCACATCCTTCTCCCATTTTTTGCGGGGCTTGGAATCGAACTCGGGACCTCAGAGACTGCAGAGTGGCGCTCTACCAACTGAGCTAAATCCCAGCCCCCCTTATGAATATAGATGCGAAAATCCTTAACAAAATTCTGGAAAACTGAATCCAGCAACATATTAAAAAGATTATTCACCATGACCAAGTGGGATTTATTCCACAGATGCAAGGCTGTTTCAACATACGGAAATCAATTAATGTAATCCAACATATCAAGAAACTGGCAAACAAAAGCCACATGATCATCTCAATTGATTCTGAAAAGGCCTTTGACAAAGTGTAACAGCTTTTCATGATAAAAACCCTGGAGAAGATAGGTATAACAGGCAAATACCTTATCATAAAAGTCATCTATGACAGACCTATTGTTGTTGTTCTTAGGTGCCATCAAGTCGGTATCCAACTCATAGCGACCCTCTGTAGAACAGGGGAAACACTATTGTCAGTGCTTCTTTGCTGTTCATAGGGTTTTCAATGGCAGATTGATTTTTGGGAGGGGGTTGCCAGGTCCTTCTCCCAAGCCTACAGCTTCTGGTGTTCCCAGGCGGTCTCCCATCCAGGTACTAACCAGGCCCAACCCTGCTTAGCTTCCAAGATCTGATGGGATTGGATGCCACAGGGCTACAGCTGCAGGCATGACAGACCTATAGCCAACATTATATTGACTGGAGAAAAACTGAAACCATTTCCACTTAGATCTGGAACAAGGCAAGGATGTCCACTCTCTCCTATTCTAATTTAACATAGTAATTGAAGTCCTCATCAGGGCAATCAGACAAGAGAAAGAAATGAAAGGGATACAGATTGGCAATGAAGAGGTCAAACTATCCTTATTTGCAGAGGATAAGATTCTATACCTAAAAGAGCCCAAACCTCATCCAGAAAACTTTTAGATCTAATCAACTCCTTCAGCAAAGTGGCAGGTTACAAAATCAACACACAAAAATCAATAGCTTTTCTTTACACCAACTGTAACCAGGAAGAGAAGCAAATTACAGAAACAATACCTTTCACAATAGCCCACCAGAAAATTAAGTACCTTGGAATCAATCTAACCAAAACCCCTCCGATCTCTATAAGGAAAATTTCAAAACATTAAAGAAAAAAATAGCAGAGGACACTAAAAAATGGAAGGGCCTTCCCTGCTCCTGGATTGGGAGAATCAATATAGTAAAAATGGCTATCCTACCAAAAGCAATTTATAGATTTAATGCAATCCTCATTAAAATTCCACTGACTGACTTTACAGAAATAGAAAAAACAATACAAAAATTCATATGGAATCACAAAAGACAACATAAACCAAAACACTCTTAAACTGCAAAACTAGTGCAGGTGGAATCACAATCCCTGACTTTAAGCTATACTATAGGGCAGTGGTGGCAAAAACAGCTTGGTACTGGCACAAAAATAGGCCTGAAGACATGTGGAATAGACTAGAAGATCCAGAAATACTTCAACACTCCTATAGCCACCTAATTTTCAACAAAGGAGCAAAGCAAATAAACTGGAAAAAGGATAGCCTCTTCAATAAATGATGATGGGAAACATGGACATCTGCTTGCAGAAAAATGATAAACAACCCACATCTCTCAATATGCATGAGAGTTAACTCAAAATGGATAAAAGACCTCAACATAAAACCAGAAACTTTAAAACTAACAGAAGACTAGATAGGCAATACACTCCATCATATAGGCATAGGAAAGTATTTCCTTAATAGGACTCCAGTTGCTCAAGAAATTGCAACAAGAATAGATAAATGGGATTATATGAAATTAAAAAGCTTCTGTGTAGCAAAGGAAACAATTAACAGAGTCAAGGAAATCCCCACTGAATGGGAAAAAATTTTCACATCCTATACATCAGACAAAGGTCTAATTACCAGAATTCATAAAGAACTTAAGAAAAAAATTCCCAAGAAAATAAATAACCCCATACACAAATGGGCAAAGGATCTGAATAGACAGTTCTGAAATGAAGAGGTCTGTAAAGTCATGAAACACATGAAAAAATTCTCAATATCCTTTAGGGAAATGCAAATTAAAACAACTCTGAGATTTCACCTTACACCAGTAAGGATAACCAAGATCAATAAAACAAATAAATGCTGGCAAGGTTGTGGAGAAAAGGGAACCCTCTTACACTGCTGGTGGAGCTGTAAATTGGTCCAACCACTGTGGAAATCAATATGGAGGTATCTTAAAAAACTAAAAATTGATCTACCATATGACCCAGCTATAACACTATTAGGAATGTACCCAAGGGGAGATGTGTCATCATACCACAGAGACACCTGCATCTACATGTTTAATGTAGCACTTTTCACAATAGCAAGGATATGGAATCAATGAAAGCACCCATCAACAGAAGAATGGATAAAAACTATGGTACATATACACAACGGAATACAATTTAGCAATCAAAAAATGAAATAATGTCATTCGCAGCAAAATGGATGAAACTGGAGAAAATTATTTTAAGTGAACGAACACAAGCTCAGAAAGAGAAATACCACATGTTCTCACTCATACGTGGGAGCTGAATCAAAATTATAAGAAGGAAAAAATCCTATGCAAGAGGTCAGAACATTAAAAAAAAGCTAAGAATCATATTATTATAGATGGACTAGGAAATTCATGTAATAGTACTGACAATGTAAAAAGAAAGTTCACTACAGAAAAAGTTCCTATCTTAAACAGAACTGGAACACAAGGATATATAGAAAAATATTACCATAAAAAGACAAGCAAATGGAAGAGAAGTCTTTGGTGGGGGGGATGCAAGGAGGAAACGCACAAGAGGGTAAGTGGGAACTTACCTGTATAATGTTCAACAAAATGCATATATCAAAATATCACAATGAAAAGCATGTCAGAATGAATCACATTAAGGTATACATTAAAAATTTCCAATAAAAAAAAGAATGTGACAGTCTCCTCCTGAAACAATCACCCATTGAAAATCTTATGAAGATCACTATGAGTTCGACATGACTCCAAGGCACCTGACAACGACCACCTACCTACTTGTCAAGGTTCTCCAGAAAACCAGAAACTATAGGAAACACACAGACAGAGAGGAG
The DNA here is from genome assembly GCA_007922755.1 of Pedetes capensis. NCBI lineage: Eukaryota > Metazoa > Chordata > Mammalia > Rodentia > Pedetidae > Pedetes > Pedetes capensis. Next base: position 59,095 of record VMDO01007891.1, read on the forward strand.
TAGAGGAGCAGAAGGAGGATTTATTGTGAGAACTGGAATTGGCTCATGCTATGATAGAGAATGAGAAGTCTCCTGACCTACTATCTGGAAGCTAAAGAACCAAGAAAACAAAGTGCATAATTCAGTCTGAATTAGTGGATCAGAGGCCCCAGAACCAGGAGCTCCAATATCAAAGACCAGGAGAAGATGGATGTCTCAGCTCAAACTGAGCGTAATTTTTTATTAACATGTTAACAGTTGGACTTTATGTAGTATAGTGTGATATTTCAGTCCATACATATAATAGCTACTAAACAAAACAAAGTGATTAATGTTTCTCTTAATCATTTTGTGTTTGGAACATTCAAGTTCCTCTCTTCTAGCAATTCATGAAATATAATAGTCACCCCACAGCTATAGAACACCAGAATACCTTACTCTGTCTAATGAGTACAGTATTTTATGGTCCTTGTATTGTCCTGGAGGAGGGCAGAGATTTTCATTAACACTTAGATTTTATAAATCAAGGATTCATGTTGTAATTTATACTAATAGTAAAATAGAAATAAATTATATAAATAAGCTAGTGGAAAGAAAACAAGTTGAATAAAAAATCTAAAAGGGAAGAAAAGAATGTATTATAGTCAGGAAACATTTAAGGAAAATATAAGTAAAATTGTATATAAGTCAAATGTGTATAACACACTAAAATTTAGGAACATACATTAAAAAACATAATGGTGAATAGTACAAAATAAGATGGTAGATTCAAATCCAAATAATTATTACATCAAATGTCAACAGATTAAGTCTGATAATGAAAAGACAAAAATTGTAAGTGGGTATAAAATATACATGGGTTATATGCATACACATACATATAAATTATATAATTTAAAATATTAAGGCACAGAAAATTTCAGTCAGAAGATTGAGAAATATAAGTACTTTAAAAAATAGCTGCTAAGACACTATTAGGCAAAAAAATATGAGATGATAATAAAAGCTTTCAATTAATAGAACTTACAACAAGCTGGTACTTATAACCACCTAATAAAGTGACTTCAAACATAAAGCAAAAATTGACAGACTATTAGGAGAAATTTCACCACCATAACATTGGGGAAAAAATATCAGTACCATCTTTCTTACTGATTAGTCCCTACACATGAAATAAAAAAAGTACTGAAGTTTTTGTTTGGTTGGTTGTTTTTGTTGTTGTTGTTGTTTGTTTTTTGTTTTTTTTATGGGGGATGGGGGGTTGAAACCAGGAAATACAAGATAAAGCCATAGTGAAACAATTTCACTCTCACCAGTTTGGCAAATACTTAAAGATTAAACAATAGGATGTAGAGCAACTGGAATTCTCATTAACTTGCAACTGCTTTAAAAAAAATTGGCATGTGCATCCCCTTGACCCAACAATTACACTCCTGGCAATAAAACTTAGAGAAACTCTTACACATGTGAATCAAAAGATGTATTATGAATACATTTTAGCATTTTCAAAAGCCAAAAGCCAAAAACCAAAACAGTAGGAAGGATGATGTGTGGAGTATTCCCACAAAGAAATTATAAATAAGAACAAATGAAATAATGAAAATAAGACACAGCAACAATGAAACAATAAGGGAATCCAAAAAAAATTGAGAAAAAATATTCTAATTACAGAAGAGCATAGGAATTATGACTCAATTTAAAAGAATTTATGGGGCTGAATGAGTAATTCAGAGAGAGATTGCTTGCCTAGTGTATGCAAGGCCCTGGGTTTCATCCTTGTTATTACAAATAAATAAATAAATAAATAAAAATAAAGTTTAAAACAGACAAAATCAAAGACTGTATGTGTGGGGGATAATCCAGCATGGGGGCTTGTTGTTGTTGTTGTTAGGTGCCATCGAGTTGGTATCCAACTCATAGCAACCCTACGTACAACAGGTGAAACAGTATTGTTACTGCTTCTCTGCTATTCATAGGGTTTTCAATGGCAGATTGTGTTTCAGGAATGGGTTGCCAGGTCCTTCTCCCATGGGGGCTTACACTGAGTCAAATAACCACACTGACTGACATAATTCAAGAAAATCGGGAAATCTCAGTTTGTCAGTCCAGATACCAGAAACAGACTGCCAGACCCTAAGCTTCAGGACATTTTTTTCAGTCTTCCATAGCTGTCTAAAGTAATATAGGCAGTAGTGAATCTCAAGGGCCTGGATCCGAACCCCAGAACTGCAAAAATTGTAGAATGACCTGGCAGCCCACTCAGAAAACAATCTCAAAATAATCAACCACCGAAAACTCTATGAATAGCAGAGAAGCACTAACATAGTGCCACGCATGGCACAGTGTCAGGGAGTGTTTCATTCTATTGTACATAGGGTCGCTAATGAGTCAGATACAACTCAAAGAAACCTACTAATAACAATAAATCAGAAAGGAATCCCAAGTTCAAAGGAACCCAAGCTCTGCAAGAGAAATGGTGAGGAGATTGTGACCTAAGAAAAGCTCTACAATTTCAGAAAGGCCTCAGTGTTCATCACATTTGTTGCCTCAAATCCTCCATTTACTCCTTATATTTGAATACCAATTCCTTAGTATTCTGAATTCAAAGCACCTAAACTGCACAATGAGGGACAGGGTTTAGCTCAGGTGGTATAGTGCTGCTCCACACTCTGAGGACCTGAGTTTGATCCCCAGCACTGCAAAAATGAGAGAAGGACATGGCATCCACTCCCAAAACAAACCCAAAACAATTGGCCATTGAAAACCCTATAAGGGTGGCTAGAGTAGGACCCAACTCGGAGGCACCTAACAAGTAACTGAAAGTACAAATTAAATGATACTCTGAAATGTTGCCCTAGTTCTCCTAGTTAAAAGTAACCTTTGAACTCTCAAAGCAGAGCCTTTACTGTGATACATAACACACACAGTCTTATTTCATAACTCAACAAAAATCGGGATAGCAGACCCTACACTCTAAGAAAGCCAGAGAGGGTTCTAGGGTTTCTATGTACACAATCACCTGCCATATCTCCTGGTAGACATGGCAAAGAAGACTTTAATAATGACAGATGCAGTGACTGGTGTTCCTTAAAATAAGAGAAATATGGATTACCTCAAACTACTCTTTGGAGAATTTCTCCAGTGGGAAGAGTACATGCTCAGACATAGGAAAGTCAAGGTGTCTGGGCTTCCCAACTCTAAGATTCAATCAATGGCTTAGCTGTCAGACATCACTCATTTAATTGAAAATCAAATGTATAAGCCTGTCAACTTATGACTGTTATTAATTAAATGTTTGTGACTCCCTAATATTCAAATCTAACCTCAGTGTCATGGTATTACAAAGTGAGGGTGTTTGGGAGGTAATTAGGTATGGATGAGAACATGAGGGTAGACTCACCTTCATGGGATCCACATTTATAAAAGGAGAAAGACAGAGCTTCTCCTCTCCATAGGAATAGGGTGGCCCTCTCACCAGAACTGAATCTGAGAGAATCTTGATCTTGGATCCCCCAAGGCTCCAGAACTCTGAGACATAAATATCTGTTGTTTATTCACCCAGTCTGTAGTGTTTTGTTATAGCAGCCTGAAAAAACTAAGATAATGATTTTCAGAAAAAGATGTGCAAATACTAATGGATCAATCTTCTGGACATGAGAGACAAGCAGTGGTGTCTATAATAGAAAATTATGTAAAACAAGCAAGGCACCAGCTGTAGAAATGTGTATGGAGGCCACTAAGGAACAGAAAGTGACAGCACTTTTCTAAGGAAAAGTGAATAGACTTCAATACCTGTTTCTATTAATAGTTATCAAACATTTAGACAAAGAATGGTAATAAATTCAGAGAAATAAGCTTCTTTTGCAACCCTGAATAGACTGATTAGATATGAAAGCTACAAAAGAAGACTGAAAAGAAGTCATGATCATCTAATGTTTCTCCATTTCCTTTAGGTAAGGACCCAATGGTTTTGTTATGTATGAGGAAAACTGCTGGGGCTGAACTATCAAGAATGAAATGGAGTTTCCATACCTTAATCCAAGGATTACTATATTGCTTTGAAACTCCAATTTTACTTCTTGAGAAACCCTGCTCATGATGGAGGATAAATGTGGCATCAGTGAGGTAATTTGCAGTCTTTAGTTTCATCCTACCCTCTTTCTGCAGTGACCAACAGCTGCCTCTAAACTCTGTAAGTCTCTCTCTCCTAAGTTTCACCTGCTCAGTGAATTGTGAGCTTCTTAAGGGGGCAGGAGGAGTTAGGGCACAGAAACCAAAATGTGGAGCACACATATAGTAAAGGACATCAACTTGGCCTCTGGCAGTATACAGTCAGCCCTCCATATCAGCACTTTCTACATCCCCCCACTCAACAAACTTCAAGTAAAAAATAATTAATAAAAAGTTAAATCTATATTGAATAAGCACAGACATTTTTCTTGGCATTACTTACAGAGTTTGCCTTTTCATAGTAGTACCTAGTGTTAGGTATAACTAATCTAGAAAGGATTTAAAATCCACAGGAAGATGTTCATAGGCTATCTGCTAACAATATACCCTGCCATTTTATATGAAAGACTTGCACACCCTCAGATTGGTGTCCACATGGGGTCCTGGAACCGATCCTCTGAGAATACAAAGTGACAATTGTATAGTCTGGCAACAACTTTGAACTCTCTCCAATCAATAAAGGTTGAGTACATTCATCTCTCCCTCTGGTCATAATCACGAATTTAGTTATATCAGCTTACAGTGTAAAATAATTAAATAAGGCCATTGCAACTGCTATGTTATTAGGACCAGTTACTGCCATCTCCCATTTAACCTAAGCACTGCTTGAGCATTGGATACAAGTCTGTTGCTTGAAACTGAATTCTCTTTGAGGAATTTCAAGCAGCCAGGGTGTATAAAATATTTGATGTATCATTATATTTGAAGAAACTGACCTTTGAATATTAAATTGCCCCCAAGAGTTACATTCAAATATATTACTTCCATTTGTGTCATTCACCTGCTCCAAAACCAGCTAAGAAATAAATTGTTGAATTCCAAGTTTTTAATGCAGCCTCAATTAAACTTATAGATTATATGTTACAATAGTAACAATTGGATTTTTCAGTAAAAAGCTGTTGAAACAAGTGTTTGAGAATGCAAAAACAATGGTCTATGAATTATCTTTGTTGAAAATGTAAAATAAGGTGAAATTTATTGGTATTTGCATATTAGTTAACACAAATTTAAGTGGAAGTTATGCTCATTCCATATTGTATAACCATAAACTTCATTTTTTCCTAAATCTGTATGTGTATATATAGATATATGGGGAAAAAATCACATTGCTTTTAACAGCCACAAGTATCATTCATCATGAGCCTTTAAAGTATAAAGACTATCAGAAGATACATTTGCTACAGGAAACAACTGTATCTAGAAAATATCTTGGGAAGGTTTTTTTCCTCATCTACTATTACCCACCATTTACTAATTCACTGACCCAGCTCTAATGTACTTAATCATAAAGGAATAGAAACATAGTATAGGACTAACATACATAGGATAGATCAGCCTCCACAATGGTAGTCTGAGCACTGTGGACCCTCTCACCAGTGATGATGTTAGGTGCCACTGAGTCAGGTCCAACTCATAGCAACCCTATATACAACAGAATGAAACACTACCCGACACTGTGCCATACACATGATCATTTTTATGTTTAGGCTCATTGTTGCAGACACTGTGTCAATCCATCTAGTTAAGAGTTTTTTCTTCACTGGCTTGCCATTCTCCCAAACATGATATTCTCCAGGGATTGGTCCCTTGTGACAAAATATCCAAAATACGTCAGATGCTGTCTAGTCATCCTTGCTTCCAAGGAACACTCTGGTTGCACTTCTAGAATGGATCTGTTCTTTTGGCAGTCCATGGTATATTCAATATTCATCTCCAGCACCATAATTCAAATGCATCAATTCTTCTCCTGTCTCCCTTGTTTAATGTCCAGCTTTCACAACCATATGATGAAACTGAAAATACCATGGTATGAGTCAGGCACACCTTTGTCTTCAAAGTGACATGTTTTCAACACTTTAAAGAGATCTTTTTCAACAGCTTTTCCCAGTGCAAGACATCTTTCAATTTCTTGACTGCTGCTTCCATTGGTGTTGACTGTGGAAAAAAGTAAAGTAAAATCTTGGACAACCTCGATCTTTACCCCATTTCATGAAGTCACTTACTGACCCAGTTGTAAGGATTTTTGTTTTGTTGATATTGAGTGGCAACCCATACTGGAGGCTGTGTTCTTTGATCATTAGTAAATGTTTCAAATCCTCTTCACTTTCAGCATGCAGTGTTATGTCATCTACATAATGCAGGTTGTTAATGAGTCTTCCTCCCATCATAATGCCACATTCCTCTTCATAAAGTCCAGCTTCTTGGATTATTTGCTCAGCATAGGAATTGAAGAGGTATGGTAATAGGAAACAGCTCTGACAGAATACCAGAGCACTTAACTTTAGACATGAGGAAATTCTGCATGGAATGGAAGCAGTTCAGTGATACAACCATTCAAGTGCTGAAAATGTTATTTATAAAAATTTACTTGAGCTGGGCATGGTGGCACCCACCTGTAATCCCAGCAGCTCAGGAGGTGGAGACAGGAGGATCACAAGTTCAAGACCAGAGGCAGTCTGTGTAATTTAGCCAGACCCTGTCTCAAAAAGTAAAAAATGGGCTGGAGGTGCAGCTCAGTGGTCCAGCACTTGCAGAGCATGCAAGCGCAAGGCCCTGGGTCCAACCCCCAGTACTGCCAAAAAAAAAAAAAAAAGAATTTACTCATTAGAAGCTATCCTAAGAGCATATAACAAATGGAAAACTATTGAAAAATATCTACTAAATCTTGGTAAGAGCATCAAGAGGCTGAAGCATTGAGCCACAATTTTCTCACCTCTCCTCAGTTTCCCTAAGCCCCTGATCAATATGATAGAAGCTCTGGAGTCATCATGTGCAGCACAGAAGATGAGTGGTGTTCTGTACAGAGCTGCCAAGCAAGGGTAAATAGAACTAAAAGACATCTATGGAACACTCAGACAGTAAACATAGAATACACCTTCCTTAGCGCTTATGAAACATCCTTCAGGGAAGCCCATATGCAACATAGCTGTTAGCACAGGAAAATATCAAGAAAGTTGTAGGAAAATAAGTCTGACTCCACTGAGCCACTGAACCTGCTTACAGAGCAGGTAAGCCACCTGTTTACAGAGATAGTTCTTTTAAGGAGATGAAATGTATTTTCATTGTCCTGCTGTTGGTCAGGGTTTTTTTTCTGTAGCCAGCTGAAAGCACTCATAATTAATTCTATCTCTATAATAGAAAGAGAAGATAGTACTTACAGTTTTGACAGAAGACTGAGGCTTCATACAGGAGAAATGTGGAACGTCACTCTGGAATTAAAGTCAGTGTTTTAATTTCCATTCATACCATTCTATTAGGCACCACATGAAAAGTCACTTGCACTATGGCTACCACCATCTCACTTATTACTATGCACATCCAGCAATAGCACAGTCCAGTTATCCATTCTAATGTCTGCCCAGGCTTTCTGTGTACACGTGTAGGGATGATTTACTTCTTCCTGTTAGTATTGAGGCTCTCAATTTATGAAGGCTTTGATAACGGTCTATCAATTTGGCCAAGAAATTGAAATATATACATATACTTGATGCCAGAAAGTAACTGGCTTTTCTAGTCTTGTCCCATAAATGACAAACGTAAACCCCAAAAGCAAGGGATCTCAAAGTGTAGACCCCAAACTTAATGCCTCAGCATCAAATGGAGCTTATTAGAAATGGAAATTTTTAGCACCCCACCCCCACCCCAAGACTTTCAGAATCACATGCTGCATTCTGAGAACACAAGGCATGTCAGGTGGTGCTCCCTTACTCTTGTGCTTTTTCTTCCCACCTTTTTCCAATATCCAATATCCGTTTTCCTTTTTCATTTGTTAATGTTAAAAGTCTGCCGATGGTATCCAAATCCATCACTTAATCTCATTAATTATCAAAATGATCACTGACCCCATGCTAAAGCTCACGGGAGATTTTCTACTTACATGCCAGAAACACATAATCCTGAAGACCACCTCTAAGTGTTTTACCTATGGACTGTTGATCCCAGCAGGTAAGTAAAGTAAAAAGTCCCAGTGCAGGCTCTTTCTTCACTGAGTCCATCCTAAGTCATGGACCTAGCCTATCATTTTCCCTTTCCTCTCCTTTCTCTCCACCTAATTGTCAATCAGCTCTAACTTCATTTTGAAAACAGCTCTTACGATTAACCCTACCTCATTTCAATCTCAAATTATTAACTTTGATTCTGCCTAAACTTCACAATATTTTCATTCCTTTCAACTGGAGAATGAAGGCTGAGCGCCAATGAGCTGTGTATATACATCCTGGAGATCCAGACTAGTTATCCTGTGCTAAAGACAGCATGGGGCTGGGTTTATTTCAGTTGGCAGAGTGCTTAATCTTTGTGCTCTGAGACCCTGGATATAATCCCCAGCACCAAAGAAAACAGCAGTAGGACCTGGAAACCCACTCCCAAAATAATCCCAAAACACTCAGCCATCAAAAACCCTATGAATAGCAGAGAAATACTGGCATAGTGCCACACATGGCACAGTGTCAGAGGGTGTTTTGTTCTATTGTACATAAGGTCGCTGCAACTCAGACCTGATTTGATGCCACCAAAACAAAGACAGCATATTTACTGGTCCTTCCATTTTTAATTGGTTGTCACTGCTGTGAAGGAATATCCTTTTTAAAGAAATGTTCTCAGTATGAACCAGCTCCCCTCTCCCAGTTAGCTTTATTAACCTCTCATTTATGTAAATATTCACAAAGTTGTTTTTATACATACTTCACTGTGCATCCCCTAGCGGATTTTCCAAACAGAAATTCCTTATGTATGTTCCTCATGCCTTGAAGAGTTTTGAAATTGTGATTTTTGGTTATAGGTTCATTAAGATGCCATCCAGTATCATCCTTCCAATTAGAGACAAAAGGAAATGGGAGGCAAATCAAAGTCAAGAAATCCATTGGCCTGGACATCCAGTAGAGTTTACCCCAGTTGTAAATAAGTGTCCAATGCATAAGCTTCTAAAGACATATTTGAAAGCACCATAGAAAAGACATCTCAGGTGGCAGCTGTTTGAACAAAGATTCAAATTGTATAATGCAAATGATGTCTATGTATTTCTGTCTTTCCTGACTACACTCTACTAGCCTTCATAGTCTCCTTTTCTCCTTAGTGCAGATGGTGTTAGTTGCTGTCAGGTCAGTGTCCAACTCATAGTGACCCTACAAACAACAGGAGAAACACTATTGTTACTGCTTCTTTGCTGTTCCCAGGGTTTTCAATGGCTGATTGTTTTTTGGGAGTGGGCTGCTAGGTCCTTCTCCCAAGCCTACAGCACCTGGTGTTCCTAGGCGGTCTCCCATCCAGGTACTAACCAGGACCGACCCTGCTTAGCTTCCGAGATCTGACAGGATCAGATGTCACAGTGTTATAGCTGCAGGCTTGGTGCAGATATTTCCCTATTTGTATTTTATTTTGGCTTTTGATGCTACCACAATTTTTGGAAAAAATCATAACAATTTATTCTTTAAAATGGTTGCAGTGGTGTGACTATTACTTCTAGTGATAATTAAAACAGCAATAACAGGTAATTTATACACTGCTTTTAAGTTTGGTAAGCATTTCATTAACATTTATACATTGGTTTCTTACAGTAAGTCTCGGAACAGGAATTATTTGTTGGCTTTTGTTTTGTTTGATTGCTTTTGACACAGGTCTCCAAATATAAGCCAAGCTGCTAACTCTCAATCCTCCTGCCTCAGCCTCTTGCATGCTGGGATTACAGGTTTACAGGCACTTACCACTGCACCCAGCTGAGCAGATTTTTTTTTTTTTTTTTTTTTTTTTTTTTTGTGCGCGGTACTGGGGGTTGAACCCAGGGCCTTTCACTTGCATGCTTTGCAAGAGCTGGACCACTGAGCTGCACCTCCAGCCCATTTTTTTACTTTTTGAGACAGGGTCTCACTAAGTTATGCAGACTGCCTCTGGTCTCCAACTTACGATCCTCCTGCCTCCACCTCCTGAGCTTCTGGGATTACAGGCGTGCACCACCACACTCGGCAGATTTAATTTTTTTCTTTAAAAAAAAAAAGAAGGAATTAAAGTCTAGAGAGGTGACTCTCTCAAGGTCATGCACTTAGATGTTATTAACAATAACAAGACAGTTGTAGGAACAGTTTTCTGTATTTTCCAATTGCTAACAGGAACCACCTCAGGTCCACCTACTTCAAATTCTGCACTATTTTCTTTACATGTAATATATCTTCCCAGTAATCCTGAGACAAAGTAAATTACTTGGCTTTTTTTTTTTTGCCAAGAGGAAAAAAACAATGAAAGTTCAAACCATGGTACAAATCACTAGTCACCAAATACACCTGAATATTCACTTAGTGGCTCAACTCTGTATTTAAGAAGTGTGGAAAAGAGAAGTGGCGGGACAAAATAAATAACAGTGGCTTAGAATCCACCTGTGGCACAGCTAAGATCAACTACTATTATTACCACATGCTACAATTCCCATTTGAAACTATTTTTTTCTCCTTCTACTCCAGTACTATGATCTTGGACTAAGTAATTGAGCTCTATAAACTGGTAGTTTTGCCAGTAAAATGCCCATGATAGGAACCAATGATCCCATATTCCAATGGTTTCTGCTTCTATGGAATGAGAAGCAGACTCTTTTAACAATTCTTGAGTTATGCTCAATAATCTTCAAACTGGATCTGACCAACTTTAGCTTAATGATTGCCATACTTGACTGTACAGCAGAGTCACCTATATTATGTTTCTTAGTGTTTATGTCAAGAAATTCTGACCTGTTGACCACATTTTGAGAAACACTTATCCTCTCCTCTAAATTTGAATCTTGAATCTGGCAATTCATCTGAGTAAACTACTTCCTTGGATGCAGTGGAAGGCACTAGTCGTCTTAGCTCTAGGTGAAAATATTACTTGCTTTAAGACCTCTTAATATTGTTTATTTGCCAATGAAGTAAAATCTCTTTTCTAACAATTCCTTAATGAAAAATATACTAATAAAACTGTCTAAAGAGAAAAAACTACCGGGCCGGGCGTGGTGGCGCACGCCTGTAATCCCAGCGGCTCGGGAGGCGGAGGCGGGAGGATCGCATGTTTGAGACCAGAGGCAGCCTGCGTAACTTAGTGAGACCCTGTCTCAAAAAGTAAAAAAATGGACTGAGGTGCAGCTCAGTGGTCCAGCACTTGCAGAGCATGTAGGCGCGAGGCTCTGGGTTCAACCCCAGTAAAAAAAAAAAAAAAAAAAAAAAAAAAAAAAAAAAAAAAAAAAAAAAAAAAAAAAAAAAAAAAAAAAAAAAAAAAAAAAAAAAAAAAAAAAAAGAGAGAGAGAAAAAACTACCAGAGAGAGAGATTAACACTCAAGATGTGTTTAAGATCTTCAAATATCAAAAGACATTTTATTACAATAGAGATGTTTCACTTTTGTTTAAAGATTTTCAATCTCAATTCACTGGCAATATAGTTAATTTTGAATAATCTTAATCATTGAAATAAAAGTTTGATTGCTCTATGTATGAAATGCTATTGTATTCTGATAAAGCTTTGCAAATAAATTCAATTAATTATAAGCATAAACCCAAAGAGAAAATTGGGAACAAAATACTGAGTACAAAAGGTTTGAAGCCAAGAAATTTCCAAAAGCAGGATAAAGCCCTATACTGAATGAATACTATGGAATCCAGAAAAATATGAAGAATGATGAACAATCATAGATTCTCTTTGTGAACTAATTAGGTTTCAGAGAGGAGTTAAAATCTAGAGATGCAACTCTCCCAAGTCATGCAATTAGTTATTATTAACAAGAAAAACAACACAGCAACTACTTACTATGTTTGCTGATTGCTAGCCAGGACTCAAACTCAAACTCTTTCTACATGGTAAGAAAAGACTCAACCACAACAGAGCAAGATAAGCATAAATAAGAACATCATTGCCAGCATGGTGGCAACTTTATTCCCAGCAACTCAGGACACTGAGTCAGGAGGATCCCAAGTTTGAGGCAAGAAACAGCCCACATAGTTTAGAGAGATACAAAAATAAAAAAGACACTGAGAGTGCAGCTCACTGGTAGAGCACATGCAAGGTATACATGAGGCCCTAGGTTCAAGCCCCTACTACCACAAAAAAAAGTCAGATGAAAAATAAGTGAAATTAAACTAAGACAAATATATAAATAATTAGAACACAAGGTGGAATACAGTAAGTACTTTTTTAAAAGAATACAAACATAGCTCAATACAAATCTGAAATAAGAAAATAGGTTATTCAAGTAGGAAAAAGATTTCATGGAGATTCTTTCATGTCTTGAGGGACTGATGGAATTTGAACAAGTAGAGAAAATGTGAGACACTTTGAGGACACATACAAGTTTTTTAAATGTTAAAAACAAAAGCAGGATACTTAAATACAATTTAGAAGATAAAATGGAAGAGACAGCATTATGTATGTAGCAAAATAAAATATTTAGGCATAAACTTACCAAAATATATTCAAAACCTATAAGAAAAAAGGTTTAAAGACTCCAGATATAGAAACAGACCTGAACATATAGGCTTTCATTCTACATTCTGAATGTCATCATAAACACATTAATTTTTCTTTATAAATGTAATAAATTTATAAATTTAAAGCAATCTCAGGAAAAAAAAACCTAACTTACTTCAACTGGCCTAGGGTTAGAGTGGGTACAGCTTGGCAGGTCTGAGCTGCTGAGTCACTGGGCCTCAGAGCAGGGCATCTGAGGTGACTAAAGAAATAGGCACAAAGAGCTGGAACTCAGGAAACCCAGCAATGGGCACTCTAGTTAAGAAGCAGAGTCATGCCCTCCCAGCCAGGACTGGACTTCCTTCCTTACCTAGGCTGAGCCACGCTGACAGGAAAAGGGCCAGGGGTCATGAGAGCTTTATCGAGCAACAGCCACATAGAGGGTGTTCCACACTTGGAAGTGGAGCTCTTATTTAAATCCAGAAAGCCCTCAAACAATCCAGGAAAAGGGGAGTGAGGGCAAGAGAGAGGTAACGAATACTCTGAAATCTGCAAGGAAGGGATTAAACACATTTAAATTTGTTTAAATTTTAATTATCAGACATGATATTGGAGTGGGAGGCATGACCACTGCCTTAGGGCAGATTCCCAGAAGGAAAGACTCCCAGAGATTTGCCTACAGTTGTTTTATTGAGGCGTCTCACCTGTACCAGAGAGAGAGAACCAGGAATGGTCAGCAGGGATGCTGAGCTGTGGTGCTAGTGTTGCGAAGGCCTGAAGCTTTAACAGCCTTGCAGAGTTGTTCCTACATGAGCAGTGAGCAGTGAGCATGGCCTTTATACATTTCAATTGGCCAATCATTGGGGTGGTGGGCGTGGATCCTCAGGCAAAGGGCAAGAGGCTCAGAGAGGGACTCGGGTATGAGTTATAAGCAGCCAACACTCCAGGTGCCTAGGAGAATATGCCTTGCTCTTGAAGGGGATAGTTGTGCACCACAGCAGCCTGACCACCTACACCTGCACCATGAATGGTTATGGAGCTGCTCATACTACTTAGAGGTATCTGCACTATATCATCATCAGAATGATAAAAATCTGTCCTCACATCTCTGTATTCTCCACAAACTTTAATGAATACTATGTAATGAATGCTTGCAGTCATATCACTGTGGCGTCAGATCTCGGAAGCTAAGCAGGGTCTGGCCTGGTTAGTACTTGGATGGGAGACTGCCTGGGAAGACTGGTGCTGCAGGCTTGGGAGAAGGACCTGGCTACCTACTCTGCAAAAAAACAATCAGCAATTAAAAATCCTATGAATAGCAGAGAAGCATTAACAATACTGTTTCGCCTGTTGTACATAGTCACTATGAATTGGACACCGATTTGGTGGCACCTAACAACAACATGTAATGAATATTTGTGTTCCCTCAAAATTCATGTGTTAAAATCCTAATCCCCCAATGTGATGGCATAAGGATGTAGGCTCTTTGGGAGATAATTAGGTCATGATGGTGAAGCCCTCGGGAATAAGATCAATGCCTTATAAGAAGAAAAAACATGAGCTCTGTTCCTTCTCTCTTTCTCCTCCCCTTTCCTCTGCCTCTCTCCTCATGAAAGTGGAGCCCTCATGAATGGAATTAATACCCACATAAGAAGAGGCACATAAACCAGGAGCAGTGGCACATGTCTATAATTCCCAACGACTGGAGAGGCTGAGGCAGGAGAATCATGAGTTCAAGGCCAGAGGCTGCCTGCTCAACTTAGCAAGACTCTTCTTATCTCAAAACAAAAAATAGAAATGGGGTTGGGGTGCAGCTCAGTAGTGGAGCATCCTGGATTCAATCCCCTAATATGGCCAAAAAATGTTAAAATTAATTAAAAGAGGCTCACAAACACTTTTTTCCTCTCCTCCTTTCCCCCCTCCTCCTTCTACTATGTGAGGATAAAACAAAAAGATGGCCTTCTGCAAACCAAGCAATGGACTCTCACCAAAACAGATCTGCTGGCAATTTAATCTTAGACTTCCAATCCTTTAAAACCATGGGAAATAAATTTCTGTTGCTTAAGTGATCCAGTCTGTGGTATTCTCTTATAGCAGCCCCAAAAGACAAAGAGACCCAGTGATCTGCATGTATTACTCAACAACTATGTGTTTATTCTCATAAGATTTCCAAGACTGGATGCCAGTGGCAATAAGAGATCATTAATAGTGACAGGGAAGGCAGGAAAAAAACCCAGCTTGAGAAGAAAATAGAGATGAGGGAGGGCCATTTCGGATTAATTCAACCTAAAGTAACAATTGTTCAGCTAAGTAAAAATGTTCAAAAAGTTTTAAAACGTAGGGCAATAGTCTTGGAACATTTTAATGCAATACAACAGAGATTATCATAACATTTTCTCAGTTCTTAAATATTTCCAAGGTTCAGAAGATAAAATAGTAGGTAAATCTTTCTCCTCAATATTTTTATGGAAAGTGCACCATAGTTAACATAGACATAAGAGTATCTTTGCAGGGAAATAAAAGGTAAATGTTGTGACTAGAAATGCAAAGGGATAATTCTGCTCCACCTGCATTACAGTTTAGGTTATGAATGCAGGGAATACAATAAGATTATATGTACAAGAATAACTCCAAATTCATGCACTAAGTTCTCAACTATATAACAAAAGAAACTCTCAGCTTTTTAAATATTTAAATATATACACACATATGTATATACATATAAATAAATTTAATTTAAAAATAGCAATTGTACATTTTATAATGTGGCATTTCAATACATGTGTACAATCTGTGATTATCATACCAGGGTAATTGGCATATCAGGCATGTATCATTTCCTTATATTGTTGTTGTTGTTGCTAGGTGCCATCAAGTCAGTGTCTGACTGGTAGAGACCCTACCTACAACAGGTGAAACACTGTTGTCAGTGTTTCTTTACTATTCATAGGGTTTTCGGTGGCAGATTGTTTTTTGGAAGTGGGTTGCCAGTCCTTCTCCCAAGCCTACAGTACCTCGTGTTCCCAGGTGGTCTCCCATCCAAGTACTAACCAGGCCTGACCCTGCTTAGCCTCTGAGATCTGATGGGATCAGGTGCCACAGTGGTACGGCTGCACGCTGTCTTCTTTATGTTAAGTACATTCAAAATCTTATCTATTATCAACTTTTAGAATAATGCTTTGTCTCCCCAAATATTTGAAGACCTCCAGATGTGGCACTATGAATTATTTAAATGACCCCTATATCTTACCAGCTGGGCTGGGATTTAGCTCAGTTGGTAGAGCACTGCGCTGCAGTATCTGAGGTCCTGAGTTCAATTCCCAGCACCACAAAAATGGGAGAAGGACCTGGCAATCCACTCCCAAGGCAATCCCAAAACATTCAGCCATTGAAAACTCTATGAGGGTCGCTATGAGTTGGATACCAACTCGATGGCACATAACAACAACAACATAAAAGCACTTTCTCAGAGTCAACAAGGCTAGGGGAGGAGGCCATGAGGGAAGAGTTAATCACACACCTCAAAGCAACTACTCACAGCTCAGCCTTCCCCTGCTCCAGAATCCTCACTTGATGTGATCTCAGGCCTCTGACATCCTGAAGGGACTTACTAGGGACACATGGCCCAGAGACATCGGTGGCATATTGTTCTCTCCAACTAGTAGTGAAATTATTTCTCTTTTCTTGTCCAATTCTTCAAAGGCTATCTCAGAGTAGAGCTGTTCTGAACCCAGACCATAATCATTTTTCCTTCCCAGGGCTTGTGAGCACTTGCATGGTTTGATTTATCTTCCTAGAGCACCTAGCAATCACTGGTGATGGAGGGAGTCTTACTAAACAGATGGACTCTCAGAGTCTCAATCGGGTTACTCTTTCCCATACATGTTAATGAGCCATTGTTCTATCTTTCATTTCTTCCTCTCTCTTTTTCTTTGTCTCAATTCCTGTTTTCTTCCTCTTGCTCTTTCTTTTCCCATAACTTCCCTTGGTTCTCATCAGTATCTAAAGTGTCTCCTAAGTATGACTTCCCCAGTAATGTCTTCAATTTAGTATATCAAGACTGATTCCAGGAGTTTCTTTGCACTAGGCAAGTTCACCTTAAAAACAAAAAGTACAATCTATTTTCAATAGGAAGAGATAATGTTGTCTGAGAGCCTGGGGATAGGAACTAAACCCATTGAAGATCAATCAAAAGCCCTTTAAAGGCCACCATTCTCTTTAATGACATTTTCTTAATGCTGGATGTCCCATACCAGGAGGCAGTCAGGTAATAGGATTGATTTTTATATAATTCTAGTTCAGGAGCATGCATAGGGAAGGTGGAGGGACTGAGGAGAGAAAAGATATTGAATTTCTATGCCTTTTCCCTAATACAGTCCCACATTTCTTTTCAGCAAATATGTTCTGCAGGTATAACACTAAGGAGCAGTGTTTTCAACCACTACATTTGAGTGGTGGGCATCCAGCCCAGATGTCCCAGGAACATACCAATTCCCAACTCTGCCACTAATTTGCAGTAAAAGGTGCCCTCACTTAGCTGTATTGTGGGTATAAAATGAAGAGAAAGATATGTGCTCATCATAGATCAAAAACTTCAATAACAAAAGATATTTGTTGTTTTTGTTTTCCTAACAAGAAATTCAAAGGTAAGTGACCTTAAGTTTGTCCAGAAAGTCAATGATTTCTTTGAATATCCTGGTTCCCTCTTTAGATTCTGCTAGTACTTTGAGATGTTCTCTCAAAATAGTTTCTCATTATCATATCCACTCAGTGCCCTGGATCATATCTGCATACAATAACTCTCTCATAGTAAGGGAATTTCTTCTGTACTTAGTGTACTTGTCACTGATCTGCTGGGTGGGGTCCTTTTTTTCAGCCTGGATAGAAGTCATGTATAGACAAGGAGAAATCCCTCAAATGCTGGTCTTAGGCAGCTGTTGTTTCTCTTGGCTTCTGAAAGCCATGAACACTGTTGGCAATTAGATTGGGGCAGCAAGAGCAAGTGGCAGCCTGTAGTGTTATAGTCCTTATGAAGGCCAAGAGGATCAGGAGTCCTTGTCTCATAAATGTTATAGCTCTTCTGTAGGTTGAGGAATCAAGAATCCTCAGCCTTCAGTAGCAACTGGCATTGCAGCTTCTGGGAAAGCCTAAGTATCAGAATCCTCAACCCTGATAATGCCCATGTTACAGCTCCCAGGCCCAGGGTTTCTGAGTCCCTTGCCCCTAAAGGTTTGAGAGCTCTCTGAAACTCTTCTAGCAATCAGGCCCTGCAGTTTCTCTTTTCTGGTGCTTAACAGCTTTCTGTCTCTCTTCAGCCCTGGCTCTTCTCAACCTCTCTTTACTTCTGCTGTCCCTCTTCTTCCTGCCCTGGTCACTCTTCTAGAACTGCTCAACTGTCTCTTAATTCTACAGCTACTGTCACTGCTATTTGGGAGATGGCTATCACTGCCCTTCTGCTGCTGCCACTATTTGGTTGTTGACTGCTGCCTCTTTTGCAGCCATCAGTGTCCTACTGTCTTACTGCTCATCAGTCAGTTATTGGTGTCTGGCTTTTTAAGGCCATGATTCCCATGGTGCCTCCTCTATAGCCACTATCAGAGCTAGTGTGCTGCTGGAAAGGGGGAACACAAGGCTTCTTGTCAGGTACTGGGAGTGGCTGCTGGTCCTAGCTCTGAGCAGGTCAGTCCCTGGTCCTGGTACCAATAACCAGGACCAAAGGGTATAGCTGCAACCACCACTCCACTTCTTACTAGGCAACTAGGGTGGATCCTTGGTTCTATCTCTGACCTGAGAACTTCCTGGACCCACTACCGGCAATTGAGGCTAAAGAGAATGGCCCCCACTTCTACCCTGCTTCTTTTCAGGCAATGGGAGAAGTTCCCGGGTGCTGGCTCTGACTGGGGTGTCCCTGGCTTTGCTGCTGACCATTGGTGGCCAGGACTACAAGGGGAAGGGCTACCTCTGCCACCACATTTCTTGATGGGCACTGAGGAGCCTCCAGACCCAGGGTGTTAACCCTGGCTGGTGGTCTGGGCCCCAGTGCCCATGGCCAGGACTGCAAGGGGCAGTGCCACTGCCACCACCCTCTTCATGTCATGCAGCAGGGTACCTCTGCCTCCTGAGTGCTAGCCCCATGTTGCATAAAAGCTAGAGGATATTCAGATAGACAAAAGGATGGATTTCATTAGACTTTGGGAAATATGAACTTATTAGGGGGTTTTATTGCAGAACACCTTTATGTATGGCTACACTGAGGGCACCTGCAGCTGTACCACTGTGGCCTCCAATCCTGTCAGATCTCAGAAGCTGAGTAGGGTCAGGCCTGGTCAGTACTTGGATGGGCAACCAATTGGGAATACCATGTGCTACAGCCTTGGGAGACGGATCAGGCAACCCACTCCCAAAAAACAATCAGCCATTGAAACCCCTATGAATACCAGAGAAAGTACTATTAATAGTGTTTCCCCTGTTATACGTAGGCTCACTCTGAATTGGACACTGACTCGACGGCACCTAATAACAACAACAACAACACTAAGGGAAGGAATTCCCACCCCTCACCAAGAAGGTCTCATCAACAGGTTATTATTAACTCCTTCCCAAGTGGGCTTCCTTACAGGAATAGCCCTCTCTCCCTCCTATGTGGGTTTCCTGACAGGAGTGACCCATTCTCACTGGCAGCCTCGTGGGCAACTGTACCACTGACAAGTTCCTCCATGCTTCTGCTCTGTAGCCTGTTGAGAGATAGATAGATAAATACAGATATAGATATATAGCTATACAGAAATCCCTCAGTGGGGAGTCTTATGACCTTCATTCCCAGCCCTCCACAAGGGAATGTTAATATATCACAAGACCCTAGCAAAGTTGTATATTTTTGTCTACTCTGTTGCCATGGTTGCAGGCCAAGCCCGCCACAGGCTATGCCAAATGTTTCATTTCAATGCTATTGTTGTTGTTGCTATTGTTGTTGTTGTTGTTGTTAGTTTTTAGGTGCTGTTGAGTCAGATCCGACTCATAGCACCCCATGTACAACAGAATGAAACATTCCCTGACACTGTGCCATGCCCAGCACTATTGTGAGTGCTTCTTTGCTCTTCGTAGGGTTTTTAATGGCTGTTTCAATATCGCAATCATTAAATCTGGTCCATGTCCATCCAGTCCAGTGGAACCATCTACACAACATCCAGGCTCCATTGCCAGCAATTGGGACTGAAAGCACTGTGGTGCCACAGCCCCACTTCTACATATCCCCATATCAGCTATCTCACTGTGCCACGCCCTGCACTATTGTCAGGGTGTCTCTGCTATTCATAGCATTCTCCATAGCGGATTGTTTTTAGAGTGGATTGCCAGGTCCTTCTCCCTATCCTGCAGCACATGGTATTCTCAGGCAGTTTCCCGTCCAAGGACTAACCAGGCTGACCCTGCTTAGCTTCCAAGATCAGGTGGTATTTGATGCCAGGATGCTATGGAGATTATACAGGACAACTTAAATTTATTTAACACAAGGATCTTTTTTCCCCTAAGTACCTCCTACAACTTGTGTCAGGTAGACAGACTTTGGGAAAGAAATGCATAAGCTAGGGAGAAAGAAAATGTAAAACATGAGAGACTAAATAAGCACTAGATAGAGAGATTTCTAGTGAAAGAAAGTCACAGAAAATGTAATGAGGGACTAGACAAAAACAAACAGGTGGAGGAAGGCAGGCTGCTTTTTCCTCATTTATTCACTAGATATGAAAAGAGTAAAAGATGTTAGCACATCTCCATGGAGAAAGGGAGTTCAGAGAATTTGTAGTAAAACCCTTCATTCTTTTCAGAAAAGAAAAAGTTCACTATGAGAAAGGAGAAAAGGCAGAGTTGACTATGGGGAAGAGAAATAAAGCCACTGGGGCCAGAGAGGGAGCACCAGGAACAAGAAAAACATGAAGAAAGGGAGATGGGAAAATATCAGTTTCAAAAATGTGTCTGATTAACTATCAAAATTATAATTGCATAAGTTTTGACCAAAGTACCTTTATAATGGAATTTACCCCATGGATATGTTTGTATAAATCTTTAGTTATATGTTCAAGGATGTTCATTACAGCCTTGTTTACAAGTTACAGAAAATTTTTACAAAAACATATATGTAAATTAATGGATGATTGTTAATAAATTAAGCCACAGCCTTACATCAAATTCTAGATGGGCAACCAATAAAAATACACTGACTTGCAGTAGTGTCCAAGATATTTTCTCAGATGAATAAACCAATTTATAGAATACCATGTATAGCATGAACCTATCTGTTAGTTCCTCAATAAAATAGTAGATACTTCTAGGCTGTGGGTTTGTAGGCTCAGGGAGTTTTCACTTTTTACTTATTATCCTTGTGTTTGTATGTTTTACAGGGAGCATGTGTCACATTCATAATTTTTAGTTTGTTGCTTCCTGGGCTCTTCTTTCTCTCCTACTTTGCCTGACTTTGCCTCCTAGCTCCAAGAATCCAAAGCAGACTGTGCTCCTCCGCTGTGCTTCAGGCCCTCCTAGATCTGAAGACCTTCTACAAGACAGAGCCCTCGTAGATTTGCTGATAATTCACTTGGGTTTTTTGGTTGTTTTGTTTTGTTTTGTTTTTCAGTGCTGGGGGGCTGAACCCAGAGCCTTGGCCATACTTTGCAAATGCTCTACCACTGAGCTGCTCCCAGCAGCCCTATTTATATTTTTCATCTTGAGACAAGTTCTCACTAAGTTACACAGGCTACTCCTGTCCTCAAACTCGCAATCCTCCTGCTTTGGTCTCCTGAGTCACAGTAATTACAGGCATATGCCACCCATCCAGCTGATAATTCATTTTGTGACTTCACTCTGTGACCAGCCCTTGCTGGGACTCTGATCCTCAGACCACAAACATCCCATCCTGCTCCAAGTTTGATTCCAGTTCCCTAGCAGACTAGAAAGAGATAAGCTGTAACTATAAAAAACCATTAATTTTTAGAGCAAACAAGTTTAGCTTCCATAAATAACACAGAATGGCTTCCTGGAACATAAGTGTATTTATAGGTGAAGCTTAAAAACAGTAAAAATAGAGATTTTGAAATTATTTTCATAGAAACATAATTTTCCTGAATTCCTATTTTACAATTACTTCTGTGATGAACTCATAATTTTGATTCCATTTTTATTTTGTTTATTTTCATGAAGAAATTCATTGTCTGCAATTCACTTTTCAGAAAATCCAGTCAAAATATGCTCCACAAGCAGTGCAGATGTTTCTTATAACCACTAGGGGTCAGACTACTACGTTAATACAAGTCCAAACCCAACTTGAAAAGTAGTAGTAGTAGGTTGAAGGCCATGCTAACTTACTTTCTTGCTAAAAATGGAACACTAGCCATTTAAATTAAACATTACAAGAAGAAGATAATGAGAAAGAGTGAATTTTACAAGAGACACTCAGAAACTTGAAACTCTCATATATAATAAATATAATATAATAAAGAGTTTCATACTTAATAAAAATTTCAATTATTCACGTGCCTGTTCTGGTTGGCAAGATATTACTTGAATCTAAGTGTGCTTAGATTTGAGGATTAATCATTGAACTGGATAAATGCTAAGAGAGCAGAAACAACTAATGTCATGAAATTGTCAGCAAAAACGAATTCCTCCTTTTTAAAGAATGGGCTGTATGACTAGCAGAGAATTGAGATGGATGTCAGATACCCTTTTGCAATGGATTTCAGCAATGACAATAGTAATCTGAATCATCCTTGTATAGCAACAAGAGCATTCAGGGGTAAGCAAAGGGCAGCCCTGCAATTGGGCCTCGGTTCTAGTCCCAGCTCTGCACAAACTGGCCTAGTGGCCTTGAACAAGCCCCTGCTCTTCTCTTGGTCTCAACATATCTTCAGAATGAATAAGATCACTTATCAAGACTTAAAATTAAAGTATTTAATAATATTGTTGTATGGAAGGTAAGAAAATGAAGGGAAAACTTGCCAACATTAAAACATTCTTGAAAAAAATTTTAATGGTGTTGACAGTCAAGATACATTATTATAAGCTTTCTTCATTAAAAATGGAACAAAATGAGACCATAGACCATATCCACTCTCAGACAAAATAATAAGCTAAAAATCAAACTTCAATTTGCTTGTCTTTGATGACATTGTTTTAAAATACTTTTAGTGTAGTAAAACTATGTACTAGTCTTTCTATAAAATCAATTTTTAAAAGTTAATAAGTGGTTACTTGCTTAGGATGGGGTAAATTGGATGGATATAGGTATGGTGGACCCAAAAATACAAGTTGCATTTCTTTATGAATTTTCTTACTATTTCTACGCATGTGAATGTACTACCTATTCAAAATGTTTTAAGAATAATTTAAGAACTTCATAGATGGGATAAAAAATGTGAGTAAATACAAAACCAAACACAATTGAAGGTGGAAATCCCCCAGGATTGGAATGCTGTTTAGGAATAACATAGGCATAACCATTGCTAATGCAAGTTGGCAATAAAAGAGGAATATTGAATTTTAAATAAGCTGCATTAAATACTCTCCTTCAAATTGGCCACATCAAAATGACTGTATCTAAAGGTTCTATCTGGACATCTCATCACCAAGACCCCAAACCCTCATTGAGTTCCTTATACCTGACCCTTAAGAGAACCACTGAATCAAGACAAGAAAAAATAAAAACTCCTCTTTTTCTACACACACACAGGCATGTGCACACATACACATGCCTGTGTGTCCTAATGAATATTATACACTGTACTTTCATATAACTGGTGATGCTGTGGTTTGTTTACATGAGTGCCAACCACAAGCATGTAAGTAATGTGTTACACTATGGCGTTATCGTAGCTGGGACTCCACTGTGGGATAGGAATTTTTCAACTCAGTTATCATTTTGTCTGCAGCCATATCATCCTAGCATCCAATCTTGCCTGATCTTGGAAGCTAAGCAGGGTCAGCCTCGTTAGTCCTTGGATGGGAGACCACCTGGGAATACCTGGTGCTGCAGGCTAGGGAAAAGGACCTGGCAATCCACTCCCAAGATAATCCTCTGAAACTCTATGAATATCAGAGAAGCACTGACATAGTGCCAGGCATGGCACAGTGTCAGAGAGTGTTTCATTCTGTTGTACATAGGGTCTTTCTGAGTTGGACATGACTCCACAACGCCCAATAACAACAACAATAACAACAGCAGCATTATAATTTTATGGGATCACTCTCATATATGTTGTCTGTTGCTGTAAAAAAGTCGTTGGGTATAATACATGTTTCTAGATGGCCTCAAGTTCAGTTACAGAAATGAGGACTAGAGCAGCTATGCATATTTCCCCTTGCTGGTTAATTATTTTGTATGTATATAAGTGTATGTGCAAGTTATTAGGCTATTGTCTATCAGTCCCAAATCTACCCTCTGTCTGCTTCATGCTTCTGCAGTAGGACTTCACAGACTGCATTTCTGCTTCTTCAGCTTCTCCCCTCTTAAGCTCGAATAATAGCAGGCAGCAGCAACAACAACAACAATACCTAAAAGGCTTCCTTTGAGCTTCCTCTCTATTTTATGTCCCTCTGAGCATGTAGCAGCAGCCACAGACAGTACTTTAATTAACCAGTATGGCAAGTATAACCTATAGATACTGGAATTAGAATTTCATATACTTTTCATGTCATGAAATATTGTTATTGGTATAGGTTGAACTGTATCCCCCCTTAAAGATATTTTGTAGCCCTAACACCTTGACCTGTGATTATGATCTATTGGAAATAAGGCTTTTGCAGACATGATCAAGTTAAGATGAGGTCATTAGGGTGGCCCTAATCCAATATGACTGTG
This sequence comes from Pedetes capensis, assembly GCA_007922755.1. Taxonomy (NCBI): domain Eukaryota; kingdom Metazoa; phylum Chordata; class Mammalia; order Rodentia; family Pedetidae; genus Pedetes; species Pedetes capensis. Next base: position 83,570 of record VMDO01007891.1, read on the forward strand.
TCCTTTTGAGAACAGGAAAACATCACTCACACACACACACACACACACACACACACACACACACACACACACACCGCCTCACAGAGAACACTGGATGAGTGTGGAAGCACAGGTTGGAATAAGACAGCTACAAAGTCATGCCAAAAACTGACAGCCACCACCAGGCGCTAGAAGGAAAGAAGGAAGGGCTCTACCTCCAGTTTTAAGGGAAGTGTAATCCTGTTGAAAACTTGCTTTTGGATGTGTTGCCTCCAAAACTGAGGGGGGATAAATTTCTGATTTGTAGTTATTTTGGCTTGAGCAAATGTTCATTTATTCTTTTGATATTTTCCAACCATTAAAAGCATAAAAACCATTCTTAACCCATAGGCCACACAAAAAACAAGATGGATATCACATATGGATCCTAGTGTGAAGAATCCTAGCTGCCACAGAGCCCTCTATGCCCAACTGAACCCTCAGACATCAGCAGCAGTCAAGTAGCGCCCCCTGAAGTCTGAGTTTTAGCTCTAGGCTACACAATTCCAACCTCTTTCCCTTTTCCTTCATATACTTTCAACATACTTTCATTGTACTGTTATTTTGTGTGTTATTTGTTGTCTTCAGACACCAAATTGATAATTTTATATGTAGTTAACAATTTCTTATACAACATTCTTTCTATTAAAATAATTGTAAGTTTTTTTTCTCCTTACTGGACCCTGATGGGTATCATTCTTTTCTGAAAAATTCAAGATTTTGTATGAAATACACTGACCTTTAAGACTTTTTGATGTCTTGGTAATTATTTAATATTAGGAAATTAAGACAACTCTTTGCAGAGTTGGAATTTCTGATACTTTGTTGCAAACTTTAATTAACAATCATTCTTGCTCATAATAGACTCATTATAGACTCATTCCCCTGAGAATTCCCAAATAATTTAAAACTAAAGAATAATACCACATCACTCAGAAGGAATGAAAGCTGCCACTGTCTTATAAAGTTAAACATACCCCCACCCTCTGACCAAGCAGTTCCATCCTAGATGTTTACACAAGAGAAACAAAAATACGTGTTCACAAAAAGACTTGCACAGAATGTTCATAGCAGCCATATTTTTAACAGTCCAAATTCCCATCCACAAATAATGGATAAAGAAATTGAGATATAGCCATATAATGAGATATTACTCATCAATAAATACAGATGAACTAATGATAGACAAAACAATGCTGAAAATGTCAGAAACATTATGTTGAGCAAAAGCAACAAGACACTAATATGTATTACAGGTAGGAGGAATAAGTTCTTTTGTTCTACAGGATAGCAGACCATAGTCTATAACAATTTATGACATTTTAAAATAACTAGAAGAGACAAAAGTTTACCAACACATAGAAATGATGAATGCATGAGATGGACATGAAAATTTCCCTGATTTGATATTATACATTGTCTGCATGTATCAATAAAATTGTGTATTAATTAAAAATTAAAAATTTATATTAAGAAGAATATATATAAATTTGGTCATATAAAGTTCAAGAATTTGTTGTTGTTGTTGTTAGGTGCCATCAAGTCAGGTCCAACTCATAGTGACCCTATGTACAACAGAACAAAACACTCTGATTCTGTGCCAGCCACATGATCTTATTTATATTTAAGCCCATTGTTGCAGATACTGTGTCAATCCATCTAGTGGAGGGTTTTCCCTTTTTTCATTGACCTACCACTCTCCAAAATATGATGTCCTTCTCCAGGGATTGGTCCCTCCTGACTACATGTCCAAAATACTTCAGATGCCATCTGGCCATCCTTTCTTCCAAGGAGCACATTGGTTGCACTTCTTCTAGGACAGATCTGTTGGTTCTTTTGGCAGTCCATGGTATATTCAATATTTGTCTCCAGTGCCATAATTGAAAAGCATCAATTCTCCTCCTGGCTCCCTTAATCAATGTCCAGCTTTCACAAGTATAGGATGCAACTGAAAATACCATGGCATGAGTCAGGTACACCTTCATCTTCAATATGATATCTTTACTTTTTAATACTTTTAATTGGTCTTTTGCAACAGCTTTTCCCAATGCTTTCCCATTGTCTCTTTCCACAAATGTAGTAAATTTGGTTCCTGTATATTCCATCTGGTGAAGCCCATATGTATTGTTGCCATTTATGTTGGTGAAAAAATGTATTTGCAATGAAAACGTCATTGCTCTGACAAAATTCTATCAAATGATCTCCAGCATCATGTCTGATACCAAGGCCATATTTTCCAACTACTGAGCCTTCTTCTTGCTTTCCAACTTTTGCTTTCCAGTCACCAGTAATTATAAGTATGCCCTGGTTGCATGTTAGATCTATTTAAGACTGTAGGAACTGGTAAAAAGAATCTTTCCTATCTGCATTTGTGGCCTTAGTGGTGGGTTGTTGTTGTTGTTGTCAGGTGCCATCAAGTCGAGTCCGACTCATAGCGACCCTATGTACAGCAGATCGAAACACTTGCCGATTCTGTGCCAGGCAAACCATCTTATTTATGTTTAAGCCCATTGTTGCAGACATTGTGTCAATACATCTGGTGGAGGGTTTTCCTCTTTTGCATTGACCTGCCACTCCCCTAAACATGATGTCCTTCTCCAGGGATTGATCTCTCCTGACTACATGTCCAAAATATGTAATACGTAGTCTGGCCGTTCTTGCTTCCAAGGAGCACTCTGGTTGCACTTCTTCTAGGACAGATTTGTTGGTTCTTTTGGCAGTCCATGGTATATTCAATAGACATCTCCAGCATCACAATTCAAAAGCATCAATTCTTTTTCTGTCTCCCTTGTTCAATATCCAGCTTTCACAACCATATGATGCGGCTGAAAATACCATGGCATGAGTCAGACGCACCTTCGTCTTCAATGTGACATCTTTGCTTTTCAATACTCTAAAGAGATCTTTTGCCACAGCTTTTCCTACAGCAATGCGTCTTTTGATTTCTTGACTGCTGCTTCCACAGGTGTTGATTGTAGAGCCAAGCAAAGCAAAATCTTGGACAACATCAATCTTCACCATTTGTTGTGAAGTTGCATGCTGACCCAGTTGTAAGAATTTTTGTTTTATTGATGTTTAGTCTTAACCCATATTAAAGGCTATGATCTTTGATCTTCATCAGTAAATATTTTAAATCCTCTTCACTTTCAGCAAGCAGAGTTGTGTCATCTGCATAACACAGGTTGTTAATGAGTCTTCCTCCAACCTTGATGCCACGTTCTTCCTCATAAACTCCAGCTTCTCGGATTATTTGCTCAGTGTATAAATTGAAGAGACAGGGTGAAAGTATACAGCCCTGACCACACCTTTCTCAACTTTAAGCCACGCAATGTACCCTTGTTCTATTCAAACAACTGCCTCCTGGTTCATGTACAGGTTTCTCATGAGTACAATTAGGTGTTCTGGTATTCCCATTTTCCAAAGTGTTATCCATAATTTGTTATGATCCACACAATCAAATGCCTTTGCATAGTCAAGAAAACATAGATAGACATCTTTCTGATATTCTCTGCTTTCAGCGAATATCACCTGACATCAGCAATGATGTCCCTGGTACCCCGTCCTCTTCTGAATCCTGCTTGATTTTCCAGTAACTCCCTGTCTACATACTGCTGCAGTCGCTTCTGAATGATCTTTAGTAGAATTTTGCTGGTGTGTGATATTAATGATATTGTCCTATAGTTTGCACATTCAGTCAGATCCCCTTTTTTGGGAATAGGCACAAATATGGATCTCTTCCAGTCAGTTGGCCAAGTAGCTGTTTTCCAAATCTGTTGATATAAACGTGTTAACACCCCCAGTGCTGCATCTGTTTGTTGAAACATCTCTATTGGTATCCCATCAATTCCTGGAGCTTTGTGTTTCGCCAGTTCTTTCAAGGCAGCTTCCACTTGGTCCTTCAACACCATTGGTTCCTCTTCATATGCAACCTCTTGGAATGGTTGGTCATCTACCAATTCTTTCTTGTATAATGACTCTGTGTATTCTTCCCATGTTCTTTTGATGTTTCCTGCATCATTTAATATTTTCCCTGTAGAATCTTTCACTACTACCACTCGAGGCTTGAATTTTTTCTTCACTTCCTTAAGCTTGAGAAACACAGAGGGTGTTCTTCCCTTTTGGTTTTCTGCCTCCAGCTCCTTGCACATGTCATTATAATATTTGTTTTTGTCTTCTCAAGCTGCCTTCTGAAATCTTCTGTTTAGTTCCTTAATTTCATCATGTCTTCCTTTTACTTTAGCTGCTGGACATTCAAGGGCAAGTTCTACTGTCTCTTTTGACGTGTAATTTGGTCTTTCTTTTTTTCTTGTCTTTTTAAGAACTTTTTGCTTCCTTCTTGAATAATTTTTTTATGTCATGCCACAGCTCTTCTGGTCTCCTATCATTTGTGTCTAATGCATTAAACCTATTTTTGAGGTGGTCTCTGAACTCAGGTGGGATATACTCAAGGTCATACCATGGCTCTCATATACTTGTTCTAATTTTCTTCAGCTTCAGTTTGAACTTGCATATGAGAAGTTGATGGTCTGATCCACAGTCAGCACCTGGTCTTGTTTTGACATTT